>JAOXJP010000015.1:1327128-1337776 GCA_025762735.1 Platanus orientalis | reverse complement strand
GTCTGTGCGCACGCTTTGCACACGGATTTTATGTACACAAAAGCCGGGCCTGGGGGGGGGGAACGACCGATCAGTGTTTGAAAAGTCTGGTTATGATTTGTGGGTGGAGTTAAAAAGAACCATTTTGATTCCTATAAGACCCTGGTAGGACGCGGGACCAATCAATAGAAAGAGACGGTGGTTTCTCTCTTGTTTTCGTTTGACAATTTTACTGTCCGATCTCCTTTCTTGCTACTGAAGGAAAGCACTGCCAATTTAAGAGAAGCAACAAAAAGGAAGAATGAAATCTTTTTTCTCCCACTTTAAAATAATGTTTGTACGCGTTGAAGAGATATATAGAGTTTCTTTTTTTTCAATGATGATGTTAGTAAACATTTAATGTCGTCTGCTCTTCCTCGTTTTAAAAAAACTGTTTGATTCTTTCCTTCTGCTTTTTGTCTGGAATCTAAACCCAACGCGCACTTCTCCTTCAGCTTCAAAAGAATCGGTGGGCCACCGCCAATACATTCGTTATATACCAGTAGACGTGTTTCTCTTCCTCCATATATGTTCCTATCCCTCCCTTCAGGTTTCTTAGTTTTTCACTGGAGAATTCCCACTTTCAAGATTGCTAGAATGGCGTCAAAGCGAATTATTAAGGAGCTCAAAGACTTGCAGAGAGACCCACCGACTTCATGCAGTGCAGGTATGAGGTACCTACGGATGAGGGATTTGAATTGGCTTTGATAGATAACTCAGTGCTGTTTCTGGGTTTATGCTCAAACAAGCTCATGATTATGTAATAATACTAATAATCTCGATTGGTTGTGGATCTGTATTTCAATATGGGATGAATTTCAGGTCCAGTGAACGATGATATGTTCCATTGGCAAGCAACCATTATCGGTCCGAACGACAGCCCTTATTCCGGTGGTCTGTTCCTTGTAGCCATCCATTTCCCACCTGATTATCCTTTCAAGCCTCCAAAGGTAATAACTAACAAACACTCCCATCTATGTTTCATAGACACAAGAAAACAAGATCATTATGTCTTTTGTTAGGCTTTACAGATTGCCCTTAAAAACTGCTTTTGCATTCTCTCCAAGCAGATTCTCGTTTAGCCTACTCTTTTGCTGTTTTGTTAAGATAGTAATCGTACTTAAAAAAGATTGTTCATAGAATTTGATTCTGTAAAAACTGCTGGCAGGTTGCCTTCAGAACCAAAGTTTTCCATCCAAATATTAACAGTAATGGGAACATCTGCTTGGACATACTCAAGGAACAGTGGAGTCCTGCTCTCACCATATCCAAGGTAGTAATCTTGGGTCACTCATTCAGTCTTACGAGATTCTACTCTTTTGTTAACAGAACATTCAATTGATTTGAATTTGACATGTTTGTCTGGATCTATTCATGCAGGTCTTGCTTTCCATATGTTCTCTGCTCACAGATCCGAATCCAGATGACCCACTGGTTCCTGAGATTGCTCATATTTGTAAGAATGATAAGGTCAAGTACGAATCAACGGCTCGCAGCTGGACCCAGAAGTATGCCATGGGCTGATCCCAAGGTTTGCAATGTTGTAACGCACATTTCTTCATTTCTGTCTGAAACTACCTACTATTGTGTCTTTCTCCCAATCTTACGACCCAAGTATAGAGATTGTTCTCCCTAAGATACTCAAATTAATAAAGAACCATGTGTCTAAGACTGGCAGTTTTGGAATATTAGAACTCTCTTTGTTTATGAATAAATTGCTATGTGAATTGGTATTTTGAGAATGCAATAATCCAATGATCCTGCTGCGAATTGGGCCTTTTTGTGTGTTTTTTTTTTGCTACGTGAAAATTCATCAAGAGAGGGGATACGATATCCTCACAGAAAGGCCTAGCCCCCGCCCAAAGGGAGAGCTTACGTATGAGAGTCCCGTAAGACTTTCTCTACCCATTTTTCAAATCAACCAAAGAATGACCCCCCATGTTTTTACAATTAGAGGTTCAAAAAGACCATCTAGCTCTAGTTTTACAAAAAGACTTTAAAAGAAGGCTCCGCATAATTCTCAAAAAAATCTTTGATTCCTCTTGAGCGATAAGGACTAGCAGCCCACGGGAAGAATCAACCTCCATAATATTTTACCAAAGGGGGAACGGCTTGGAAGCTTCCAAGATAGGACCAGCTGAGATAGATGCAAAGTCCAAGAAACATCAACCTTCTCAAGAACTCTGCACCAAACTTCCCTAGCAAATATACAGTGAATGAATAGATGGTCAATAGATTCCTCATCCCGGTAGCACAAGCATGCATTAAGAATCACCATCCCATGCCTTTGAAGGTTGTCAACTGTAAGAATGCTTTCTTTGCACGCAACTCACAAAAAGAACACCACCTCTGAGGGAATTTTTAAGCCTCAAATGGACTTCCAAGGGAATAAAGAAGCTACTATTTCCATAGCACGAGCTAACAGAAAAACAACCATTTGCCACTAGATTCCATCTTCCCATATCCCGAATATTGAGGTTGATGATGATAGGGTTAAGGTAACCATTCAAGCGAGCTATTTCATCAATTTCTCAATCATTTAAATATCTCTGCAAGGGAATATTCCAACCATCCCTTTCCCCTCCCATTCCTCAGTACTCCATAACCAAGTCATTTTTATTGCTTGAAGTAGCATATATGGCAGCAGCTTCCAACATCAAAGATCTAGCGGTTCGCCATCTAATCTTACCAAAAAGCAAGTGAGAGTTCCCAAATCTACTTCAACGGAAATCCCTTTTTTAAATGACTCAATTGATTCAAGATGGCCTTCCGACACCCTATACCATAAGGCTTCTAGACCTATTAGTTTCCCAGTTGGAAGATAGCTCATATTTTCTGTTATAAACCGTGCGCCATAAGTCCTGACCTTTAGTCCCAAATTGCCAAAATCATTTAGAAAGCAAAGCTTTATTCATTTTCCAAAGTTTTTTAATCCCAAGGCCACCCCTCTCCTTATGGGAACAAACTCCCCTCCAATTCATCAAATGCATCCCCTTATTCTCTTTCCAACGGTCCCACAAAAATTGCTTTTGGCATTTTTCAATAATAAGAGCAATCGAAGATGGAATCACAAATAGGGAAGAAAATAAGTAGGGTGACTTGACAACACCGACTTAATCAAGGGAAGCTGTCCACCTTTAAATAGATACATGCCCTTCCAACCTGTTAGTCTTTTCTAAATTTTGTCCACCACAGGATTCCACACTTCTTTACATGTAGAAAGAGCACCCAATGGAATTCTTAAGTGTGTAAATGGACGAACTCGCAAATGGAAACCCAACACATTTGCACGCCTTCCCAGATCATCCTCCTAGCCCACTATGAAGACGTTTAGGATAAGAGGAGTAATGCTACATTTATTTCATTAAACCCCAAGAAGGGGTCCAAAGAATGCTATTGGGAACCCATCCAACCTTGGCTATATCTCATTGTCAAAGTTTTAAATAACATTAAAATCCCTTTGGGAATTATCAAGATTCTTAAACTCCATCCCATCAAGAAGCGGACTAACAATCCCTAAATCTGAGTAAAGATCTCTAAAAAAGGCCACTACAAGAGCCTTTATTGTTGGAAACAGTTTTGAAAGTGTTCAGATTTGAAATCTGACTGGGTAGGAATATTTGATCCAAAATAAAAATGGGACCCACAAGTTTTTTGAGGCGGGTCCACATGGGTTCATGTTCACCTCAATGATGAGAACAACATTGTACAGTTGGATGCACAAAACCGTTAATGGGTAAATGAGAAATTGTCTCCAAATGTACCTAGTTGATCATTGGTAAAACTGGTAAAAACGTGTGGAATTTGAATAGTCCCACATAGACTAGCCCATAAAAAATTGTGTGTTCATATACACTAATGTTTGGACCCATATATAAACACACGCGCGTCAAACCGGGCCAAGTTGGGTCAATAAGAAAAAATAAAATAATTTTTTTATTTTTATTTTTTCTTTTTGCTTTCTCCCAGATTCAGTTATACCTATGGGGAACATATCTTTACAATTTTTCCCTTGTGGGGGTGTGTCCATTTGTATGGATTTTACAGTTATGCCCTTGGTGACTGTTATAACCGAATAGATACACATGTGACTATTAAATCACACCTATTGACAAATGTTTGTTCTATACGAACATGTAAGTGTCTATTAAATCATCCCCTTTGACACATGTTCGTTCTGTATGAACATGCAGGTGACTGTTATATTGCAACTTTCTACATTCGTGTATGTTCGAACACCAAAGGTTGTGTCCCTATACCTGTTCCAAATAGACATGAACAAATCTATAAATAAATCGTCCCTCCTTCATTTATTCATTCAATTCAATCCTTTAATTTCGAATTCAAATTTTGTAGTGTTCCTTTAAGCATCATAGAAGATATCCGAATTAGGCATATAGAGAGCATGATAACGTGTTTGTGTTCTAAAAGAGAGAATACAATACAAGTTTGATTCGCCAAATATACAAATTGTACTGCTTCTTCTGTGTGTATAGATCATTGTATCCTAGGAGGCAGACATCCGTGATGATCGTAAGCACCACTACGATGGGTGAAATCTGTCTTAATGACATAGTGTCAAACACTAGCCTTGATCAATTAGGTACTGATTTATTGAATTCGTCCAATCAAGTAGGTGGTTCATTTCATTTCATTTTTAAGTATTTTATTTTTATGAAATAAATATTTGTTGTTTATAGAATAGTGCATACATAGAATATAAACCAACAATTTTAAAACAAATTTCCTATTTTTGCTATATTTTATTTTTCCGGTGTTTTGTAAATGATTTTCTGTTTTATTTCATATAAATCATCTGAGTGTTGACGATGTCACAAAATTGTGGAGAATCTAAAGACCCAAAAAGATGAAGTGATTCAGATGCAACAAATAAAGATGGAAAGAGTTCCATTGCATCAAAGTTAAAAATAGATAAGTTCCTTTATTTATCTTTATAGTTTTTGAAATTCTTGACATATATGTGGGTTACCAATTTTGGTACTTAAACCAAATGCAAGCATGCGTGATAGGTTAAGAGATTTTGCATATTTGGCATATGTAATTATCATATTGGCATTATCCAAGTGATGTCAAGGATTTAAAATCCATTATGTTGATTATATTTTAGATATGGTAATTTGTATTTTTATCATATGTTATGTTAGAAATATAAAATGATTAATTTTGTGAGTGGTCTCTTGAAATATAATAAATGGTATTTCATGGATTTGATTATTCATTGGTGAAGAACAAAATTCTATAGCCATTGAATAAATCAATAAAAACATTCACATAGAGATAGATGTAATCTATGAATGTGATTGCAATGCGTAGACCATTGAGTTTGTAATCATAATAATCTTACCCACCATAGAAAACATTCCGGTGTGAATAAGGCTTACACCAATATGTTTGACACACCCATCAAGGTAAGGAGTAGTTTATAAACAAAATGTTTTGTTATACAATTTTATCAATTTTAAAAAGATACATTCTTTTATCAGAATTGTAAATATTTATCTTAACTAATTTATGTTATATTGTTGATTTAGTAGATTGATAAATCCTTTATATAGCTAATGACTGAGCATTTGAGAAAATTATGTAATTATGCTTTATATGAGATATGTTCTAAGGTTGAATATTTTCATTTAATGTTTGAAATGTGGGGGTGATAAATTATAAAAGGATTATCGAATATCAAGAAAATTTATTACTTATTTGATATCGCATTTAGAAATATCTTATTTTATAAAACATCTACATGACATTGTACACATTTATGTATGTGCATGAGAACAAATAAATGTTATCATTACCGAGTAGGGTGATTGGATAAAGTACAATGGTTAGTTATGATTGTTGTAAACTATGCTATTACTGTTTATGTTATGTATGTCATGTTGGGTTTTAAATAACTTTCCTTTAAACCTAATTACATGCATAAGAATATTATTAACTAAGTATATAAATACTTGAAGTAACTATGTATTGATTTTTGGGTATCCTTTTATTTTGAAAGGATATATTGATAGTTGTTAGAATTCCGAATCAGAGGATTCAAAGCCCATTAGTTAATGAATATACTCTCTTGGAGGAGTTGCATTTTCTTGTAGGTCTAAGAGATAGACTTAGATAAATCACTCTAAACTGAAGAGTGTGAATTTATGACATTTGTAACTAGAGGCAAAGAAACGAAGTGGTTGTGAAATTTAATTTGAAAAAATTTTAAGTTGGCTTAGACCAATGCCATTAATATCTTTACGTTGTGATAATAAATCTATACTATCACAAGATTACCATAAAATGCGAAATGGTAAATCCGAATAGTTTGACATAGTTATGTGGTGGGATTACTCAATTCATGAGTTATTGGTTGTATGGTTAAGTAGTAACTTGGACAATCCATTGAGTAAAGTGTTTTATAAGGGATACAAGCAAAATGGAGTTGTTGAACAAGAAAATACAACCTTAAAGAAAATTATAAATGCTATGATCTGATTTACTTTAGAATTTGTGGGGAGAAGTAAGAACTTACCACAAATTATATTCTCAACGAAATGCTTCACGAGGAAATTAAAATACATCACATGAATTATGGAAATGTCGAAAACCTTCCTGAAAATTCTTAAAAGGGTGAGGGTGCTTAGTAAGGTGGCGATCCCTATCCTTAAACAACCTAAGATAGGACCTTAAAAGATGCATGAAAATTTTGACAATTTAATGATGTTAAATGTGTTGAGAATTAATAAATGTGACAAGTGTGTGTGTGACATGGGAAGTCTCGACATATTCGTTAGAGATGCAATACTGTAAGGTAGTTGATCTCACATGAAATTATTTCCCTAAAGAAGATGATATTACCAATTTATTAAAATAAATGTTGATAAGAGATCAAGTAAACTGCTCATCGAGGGGAATGGGTTTAAAGTTTATATCTGAAAAGTCATCATAATGGCAATCCAACCTAGCTGATTGGAGATCCCAAGATCTAGATTCAAAGGGACAAAAGAATTGTATGTGACTTAGTAGTATTACTGTGATCACTATGGAGAAAACTTCTACCCACTCCTATGATAAAATAGTGATACCTACAGTGAAGATCAGGGTAAGTTAATGTTTTAATAATTCTTATATCTTGTAAATCCAAGTGGAGTATAATAGAATACTCTTAATAAGAATTACCTATGTGATTTTGAAGGGGTCGCTTCAAATGAGAATTATAAGACTGAATTCTCTAAAGCACTCATGAAACCAGACGGTGTTCTGGGCCAAAATGAACACAATCATGAGAATCAAATTGTGTCTGAAAAGGAGCTGTGCAAATTCTATTGTCTTGGTTTACACAAATAAATGAACAATTCAAGACATTGTGTTCACTGGTTAGCTAGTAAATCCGATGGTCTTTCACAAAGGAAGGTTCAAAGCCATAAGTTATCTATCCCTATATAGTGACTTTCCAAAAGTACTCTCTCTTAGTGTCTACATATGCTTTTTCATTTGCATTTTAGTAATCCAATTTTCATTCATGTGAGGGACTGTTGGAAATGGTTTTGAAACACCCAGATTTTATTGTGCCTAGATTTAAATTTGACTGGGTAGGCATTTTTGAGCCAAAATAAAAGTGTGACTCACAATTATTTTGAAGTGGGTCCATATGGGTTCGTGTTCACCTCAATGAGGAGAACAATGCTGTATGATTTGATGCTCAAAACCGTCAAGGGGTGAATGAGAAATTGTCTCCAAAAGTGCCTAGTTGATCACTGATAAAACTGGTAAAAGTGTATGAAATTTGAATAGTCCCACATGGACTAGACCATAAAACTTTGTGTGTTCATATGCACTAATGTTAAACATAAGTTTGGGCCCCACTGTTTTGTGGATGGGGGAGGAACTAGCCAACATGGGCCGGGCCTATATTTAAACATACACGTGTGCCTAACCGAATCGAGTTAGGTCGGGTTGGGTTAGGTCAATAAGAAAAAAAAATATTTTTATTATGTTTTTTCTTTTTGCTCTCTCCCAGATTCATTTACACCTATGGAGACATGTCTTTATAGTTTTTCCCTTGTGGGGGTGTGTCCATTCATACGGATTTTATTGTTATGCCCTTGGTGACTGTTATAATCAAATAAACACACATGTGGCTATTAAATCACACCTATTAACACATGTCTATTCCATACAAACATGAAGGTGTCTCTTAAATCATCCCCTTTCACACATGTCTTTTCCATATGAATGTGTAGGTGGCTACTAAATTACAACTTTCTACATTCGTGTCTGTTTGAGCACTAAAGGTTGTGTCCCTATGCCTGTTTCGAACAGACATGAACAAGTTTATAAATAAACGTCCCTCCTTCATTTTATTTATACAATTCAATTGCTCAATTCCGAATTCAAAATTTGTAGTGTTCCTTAGGCATCATAGAAGATGTCCGTATTTGGCATATAGATAGCATGATTATGTGTTCATGTTCTAAGGGAGAGAGTACAACATAAGTTTGATTCGCTAGGCACACAGATTGTAGCACTTCTTCTGTGTGTATAGATCATTGTATCCTAGAAGGCAAATGCCCAAAGAGTTCATAAGCACCAATGCGAGGGGCAAAATCTATCTTAAAGACATAGTGTCAAACACTAGCCTTAATCAATTTTGAGTATGATTTATTGTTTAATCATCTAGTCAAGTAAGTGGTTCTTTTCATTTCATTTTTAAGTATTTTATTTATATGAAATAAATACTACTTGTTTACAGAATAGTGTATACATAGAATATAGACCCAACAACATGTCCCATTGCAGACACCACAACTTGAACTTGGACCAGAGACGCTAGGGTTGTTTGGTTGGGATTTTAAAATCCAATTATTATTTGGATTCTGGATTCTTACAATTAGAGTTTGGAATGGGATTGAGAATCCAAAATCCCATTTGGTTACCTATTTTTGAAGTTTATTTATGTCAGCCATGAAATTCCACGTATATTGTTTGTTTTTTCGTTAGCCTTGTTAATGAATAAGACTGAAGAATTGTCTCTATTTAGCATTTTTTGTTTTTTGTTCCTCTTGTCTTAGCTTAGAACCAACAAAATCAGTATAGAGAGTGATTCTGATTTTGCCAGTCTCGATTTTGATAATGATTATGTATAATCGGATTCTAGAATTTGAACCAAACACCTCTAATGTGATCTAAAATCGATTATGGCCTAGAATTGGATTCAAGAATCTGAACCAAACACTACCTTAACAATTTTAATGAAATGATTAATTGAGAAAAGTTTGATTATATAATAAATTAACAAGCCTAATAAAAGAGATGCCCATGTCCCTTCTCTCATTGTCATTTTAGAAATTGATGAGATGTAGTTGACTTACAAGTGTCAGACCTACCATTCACGTTGAATTCTTTGCAATATATATATAAACTTTTAAAGTTAATACATGTAGGAAAAAAAGCAAAAAAACACCCATTACTAAGTGCAAGATTTGGTTTTTTTTTTTGTTGCTTTTTTCTGACATGTGTTGTTCAACGCCTAGCACTTAAGGGTCGCTGTAAGGTTTTTCACTAAAATCTGCTTTGAACAATCAAGGTTCATATAGATCCATTAATGCTCAATGTGTTGGATTACTACAGTCTTGTCTTGCTGCAAAAAATGGCAACTAGCTTTGGAATAGTTTTTTTCCCCTTATAGTCAGAGCTTTTTGTAACTTTTGTTATATTTTTCATATCAATAGTATTTTTTTTTCTCAGTAAAGAGCTTTAGTGCAATTTCATTCAACTAAAGAAATCTCTTACATACAGTGGAAAGAAATTCATGCCATTACATGATCAACATTCCAAAATCCATTAATATTATTTTTGTCACCATAGTAGCCATGAATTGAGCTACCTTGTTGTTAGCTTGTGGAATATGATTGATTTTGATATCTTAGGAAAAAAAGCATGACACGAAAATTCTGGGTGAGATGTTTATTCATCAGGGAAGGAGTCTGGATGCCTCATTAAGGAGTTGGACTACTAATTTATAGTCACATTTTGCACCAACTTAAGCTTGATGAAAAATCCCCATATTTTTGCTTCTTCTGCTATGCAACTTGATATAATCTTGGACAATCCACCTTTGAAAGATCTGAGGTGATCACGAACAATGTTAGTTGTTACACTCAGATTTCTTATGATGCCAACAACATTGATCTTGAGGATTCTCATAGGGGAAGGGGTCCAATGACATTGCTGAGGGTAGACAATCTCTGGATCCATATAAGAGTCAGGGGTGGTTTCACTTTGAGTGTCCACTTCATCATTTTTGATGCGGCATCATTGCAGTGGTTTGAGAAGACCTATACATTATGGAAGCCCCAACTTAGATTTCCCAAGAAATCTAAAAGGATAACTTGTTGCCCACATCACTAGATTAAGAAATTTTGTTGTATTGAGTTGATTTTATGGGAATTTTATGAAATAAAGCCTTATAAGCCATGGGACGGGAGTTAATATCAGTTTAGAGAAGTTTTAAAAGTATTTATAATGTTTTTTTTTTCAAGTTTTATGGGGGTTTTTAAGTGTTGGTTGTACACCACTTAGCTAGGGGTATTTTAGTTAATATTTTTATTTTATTAATTAGGGT
>JAOXJP010000015.1:1313871-1327028 GCA_025762735.1 Platanus orientalis | reverse complement strand
CTCCATTCCCTTTCCTGGGGAAGTCGATATCTGATGTTCAGGCTCCTTCCTCGAGTGTTTTGGTAATGGAAAAGAAGATTCCAAATAGCTCTGTAGTCCAACGCAATCGTGATTAGGCGATTCATGTTTCTCATTATGCTTTTAACTTGGGGGAAGAAGTGTGGTTGAGGGTTATCGTTTTCTCTCGTCGTTGATCTATTGCTAATTGGAAGGATATTGCTGTTGATTTGAAGTTCCTGCTAAACTTGAGGTCTCCCCTTTCATGGATCCTGATTTACAACAATTGATCTTTTTTTATATGTTCCTTAACTGAGGTTGTTGAGTGTCTCTATGGTTGGAGGGGGGGGGAGTTTATCTCAGGAGGATGTTTTTAAGTTTCAACGCTGGAGCTCTGATCTCCTTGCCCTTTGGAATGAGTTTATCCAAGAAGCGGTGGCTGGCCATTTGTGGTTTTCCCCTTAACTTATGGACGCTTGAAATTTTCGAGGCAATTGGTCAAGTTTGTGGGAGTTTGCTATCGATCGATTGTCAAACCTTGTCGTGCAATGAACTCTAGTGGGCACGGGTGGAAGTTAAAGGGGGTGACATTTGGTGCATTCCTCAATTGATCTTTGTGGTTGATTGTGGGAGGTATTTCCCAGTGGCTCTTACAATCGAGGGCAACAATTTGATGGATTTGTCTGGTGTCAGTACGTATGTCTCCACTCAGCTTGGCCGAACGTTGGTGGAGGTCATGGGTTTGGGGTAGTGGTGTTCTGGTTAGCTTGCCGCCGACGTTTACTGCTTGCAAGACTCTTCCCGATATGGATGGATTCAAAATTTGAATCCTCTCCTTCTCTGGTGCCTTTGTGTGCGCAGTTTGGTAAATGTTGTCATCCTGTTACAAGCATGCCGTGTAGGGGAAGGAAATAAGGGTCTGTGACTCTGTGGTGTCTGCGGAGTCGGAAGGTTTTAAGGAGTTGGAGGAGGTGTTGGTTACATCAGGGATATTGCTCGACTGTCAAAGGATTTTAGGGATTTCGTTTGGTTCAGGGGTGTGATCCTAGTCGTCGTTTTGATGATTATCTCAAGGGTGACGATGTGGTGGTGGTGGACCCAATACATAAGTTGGTTGGCGGTAAGGAGTTGGTCTCATTTGGACGCAAATTTAATCGGTTTGAAGCCTTAAAGCATCTAAACCAAAAGTTGTTTCATTTACCTGGTTCAACCAATGGCGTCCCAAGCAGCCCATCAACCAGTCCAATTTGGAGTCATCTTCAGATGGGACCATCCTCGGCCTAAACCCTCTTTGGATGAGGAGCGCCCTACGTCATTTATTGGGCTTGTTTTTCTGATGCCCATGAACTATTTTGGACTAGGCTTGGATGGTAACATTGGTGACTCGAGTTTTTGTGTTTCTAAGGATGAGCTAAGGGCGATCGGGATGCTTCCTAAATCTCAAGGTGGGGGGGATTGTTTATAGGCTGCTCTTTCCCCGATAAATAGTGTTGTCAAAGGGCGATTCGAGTCAGATGGTTCTTTCCTTATCCCTGTGGATGGGCTTATTAGGTATGACATTTAAGGTTGTGGGTGCTCATTTGTGGCAAACTCAATATCTCCTTCGGTCTCAGGTTCTCCTTTACATTCGGAATCTGAGAATTCTTCATGGGGGGTTGCTAGAGGTGTCTGTTGAATGTGCTGATGTGGACTTGTCTCAGGGTTGGCCCGAGGATCCCTGTCCTATGCCATTTTCTATGGATGCTAGGGCTTCCGTCAAATTGATGGATGGATACGATCACGAGGGACCCGTGTGTGTGGGGGGAGGCAGCTTCTTTGATTTATGCTGATGTTCCGGTGATCGGATTCTTGGTGTTTCTTCTCTGGACATGCTCAAATTTTTGCTAGGCCCAATGCTGGATGCTGAAGCTTCTGGTGTCTTGATGAGTTCTAAGTTGGTGGGTGAGCTGTGTGAGGGTGATGCTTCCGCTGGTGGTATGGTTCCATGTCAGGGAGTTTCTCTGCTGGCTTCCAGATGTCTATTCCATGAAGTGAACAGGGTTCCGTCAATTCCAGTGGCCCATGAGTGGAACAGGGTTCCTCTTATAGTTGGCTGCATTTTATTGTTAGGTGAACCCCCAAATTATGAATGTATTTCTGTTGTACAACTTCTTAATTGATTCATATTCATCTTCATTATTGTAGATCATGCACTAGACTTTGTGTTACATCATAAAGATTGGTCTTTCTGTCTTTTACAGATCTACGATCCAAATCTTTACAAGTAAACTTTAGATCAGCTAAAACACCAGAAGGATCTTATGGTCGCATATTCTATTGCAGGCAGAAGTCACTCAAAGGCTGAGCAGTGTGAAGGAATCAGTCAGCAAACCTGCTGGATTGCACAGCCATGAGGATCTTGCCAGGAAGCTCCAGGTGAGAGCAGATTTTGAACATTAGTTTGAGTTTCTAAAAGCAGTACTCAAATTTGCCTACTTTGGGCTGGATATGCAAACTATAGTTTTAAAAATTATTTCGAAGTACTACTTTTTGATATTTTCAGAGTAAGAAAAGGTTATGCAAATACTTAGCAATCTTCAGTTGTTATTTGATTTCAGAGTAATACTGAATAATTCTAAATTTTTTAAGATAACTGATGGATCTTTATTGTATCATGATATTATTGAGTAATCACTGGACAAGATTCTTATCTGAAGAAACCAGTAACTGAATTATATGGTGGATTGTGCAATAGATCACTACCTTAATCTATTTGGTTGATTTGTTTCATGTGAAATGGTCATTAGATAAATTTTGACTTGGAAAATGAATTGTCAGTGTTTGTTTGACAGTGAAACAAATAATATGGGGTAAAATTTTATAAGTGGGACCCATGTTTTTATGTCCTTAAGAGTGTATAATCTCTACCAAAACTCCATGCATAAGCTGTTTCCACCCATATATTTATAGATCAAGATTCAAAGCCTCTCTCAACTATTTACCCCTTCAACATCGCAGTGACTTTTTCCCTTTGCGTGCCAATGACAATCTAGCAGAACCTTTATCAATCTCTCCCCTCACTGACAATAATTTGGTGGAAGTTGACACTCTGATCGAACAAATACTACCTCCATCTCACCAGACTGGTCCCCCCCCCCCCCCCAAAAAAAAGCCCATGCTTTCTTTTACACATCTTGGGCTACCATAGCTGAAAGCATCACCAGAAAGTGCTGGAGATAGCTGTTATGCATCTCTCTTAACATATCTGCCCATTATTTCTGCCATTGGCAGCATCATAAAATCAGGTCTTAATTGCCTTGTGCCATCGGGAAACAGTGGAGATGCTTCTGCCCATGCAAAACAAGTGGCAGGATCTATTCAGAGTAAGCAATTCAGTTTACCAATTGGAAGTACACGACTGGTCATAATCACACAACTGGGTGTGATTGCTTAGATGTCCTAACCTATTTCGTAATCTGGGTGGATATGGTTTCTCATTTTGCCAACTGTTTGTTCAAACCTGAGAAGAGGATTCAATATGGGAATGATTGTGAATTTTGATTTTAGTGATGATATGTGAAAAAAATAATTCCACTGTCATTAGTGAATGAAGCAAATCTTTTTAAAGATCAAGTTACCAATACCATCTTTGCATAGGAAGAGATTTCAATTATGATTATAATCTGAACTTGGAAGAGCTTGATGTGATATTCAAAAAAAATTATATTTCCAAATGTTTTCATTCATCATAAAATTAGAAAATTGTGTGACAATTAGATTCATGACCCCAAATGCATCTCCATGGTGGATCTAAAACATTGTCAGCAAGAATTTTGAGTGATAGAAATTGGCCCTTTTTTCTTGGTAGAGAAAGGGGAACTCCACAGTTAACATCAAAAGTGATCACGAAATTGGCCTTTTAGTTTGCTTTCCTTATCTAACTACATATCTACACACTGTAGTAAATAAATAAACATGGGTTGTGCCTTCTATCAAGGTGGAATTTCTGTATCTCATACATAAAGTTTGATCTTGAACTAATGTTATTGTTGACTTTGGTCTTAATATGCATGCTGGTTTTGCAGTCTTTAACTTGTTGGGAGTATCAATTTAAGTGAACATGGCTTACTACTATTTCAGAATGTAAAGTTTATGGTCAAATAAACACAAGTCCATTTTACTCCATTCTACATTGGTCAAACAAACACAAAAGAAATGTTTGGAATTTTTTTTTTTATTGCAAAATCTTACCATTGTTTAACCCTGCATGGCTTTTTTTTATAAGGAAAAAAATGGGGCCTTAATTTCTTAGGTTATAAGGATCAAGACGTATGGCTCATGTCTCATGTCTGTGTTACCACAAACACAACACACATAAATGCATTTTCAAGAAAGTTTGTAATATTGTTGTGATGCCTTGCCTTGCCTTGTGAAGGATCATTTAATCGTGGTTGTATATGTGGTATTTATCTTAATCTTGATGGGGATATTTTCAATGATCTAATGTATACATCTCTGCTTTATGAATGGATATTTGTACAGGAGGAGATGGACAGAAATCGTAAGGCATCATCAGGTAATCTTCATTGCCGAAGACATACCTTGAAAAAAGAAGTTCAGGCAAGGGATAATTTGTAGTTTTCATTGGCTCAAAGTGATAATTGAACTAATATGGTTTTAGGAAGGCAAGAAGCCATCTCGATCTCCTTGGTAGTGCCTTCCAGACCATCAAATGATAGGCTATTTAGGAAACTTTCTATTGCAAGTTTACCTACGGTTGGTCAGAGATGCTACCCAGCATCTGATCTGTTTGATTTTGCCCTAGATTTCCTTGGTGAAATGCATAATAAAGGGGCATCCCACGCTTTCTTTATGCTTTCCATAAAGGCTTGACTAGCAGATTGCTATAGTCCTATACCCATGCAGTTGGCACTCAAATAGGAGAAAGTGTTTCTCTAGCCCTAACTCAAATAATCGGATTTTACAGGTTCAAAGACTGATGGATCTGGGAGGCGGATGAGAGAAGTTGCCTGTCCTACTTGCACGGTCCATCTGCAGGTACAAAATTCTCTACAACTGTGGATTTGACTGAGCTTTCACTATTCTTATTGAGGTCTCTTTTCCTCAAATAGTTCACTTAGGTATTTGCTGTATTATTTATGCAGGTCCAAGTTCCAAGCTCCGGTTCTGAGACCATAGAGTGTGGGGTCTGCCAACATCCATTTCTCGTTAGTTCTCATTGAACTGCATATTACAATGTTGCACTACCATTATGTTCCCCCAGTGCCAGTCGATAAATACACTAATCGTCTTCATGAAATTTTTTTTTTTAGTCCTATTCTGGTTGCTGCTGCACTGGATTCATGAGTTGTGTAAATAATCCATGTTATTGTATATTTGTTGACCTGTTTAGGTCCCTCTTTATGTATGCGAATGTCGTCCAGTAAAATTCCCTTCAGCTGGGACAGATGCTTTATTTATGAAGCAACCATAGTATTGTCATTATACCTGATTGGGAGATGTTTTTCTGAAGGCTCGATATGGATCATGGCAGTGTTGGAATAAGTTGAGCCTAACCTGATCCGCTGGTTCACCATTAAACCAAATTATAGGGAATCACAGGTCGGTTTGGTTAGGTTTCTACTTGTTACAGACTTAGCTTCCACCAATGCCTAAGCCATGCATCAATAGACCAGTCAATCTAGCCCAATATCTGCACTGGAGTAATAAGAGAGCTAAAAAAAGTTGGTAGAATAACATTATTGCTCGCTTACGATAAGGTTACAAGACTCAGCTTCTTGGGTGAATTGTAAATGAGAGGTTTCATTATATAGACCCCCAAGGGATCATCCATACCTAATTAGGAGCCTTTTCAAGTGGATCATTTAGAATATTCCTAATTAAAATCCTCCACCTTCATAGAACATTTCTTTATTTTTTGGAGCTTTTTAGAAACTAATAAACTTTTTTAGAACGTACTAGGTGTACTAGGATCCTTTGTCCAATTGAACCGTTGGATCCTATGACCTCTTAACAGGAGTAGGAATGCCACAACCATAAGGGCAAAGGGAAGTAGGCACACAAGCTGTCTCTCCTCATTCATGAAGTGATGATTCATAAATATCATGCGACCATGCAAATAAAGGGTGAAAAACCGGATTCAAGACCTTCAAATCCGCGGTCTGGATTTGGTAGGACTAAATAAAGTCACCCTAAGATATGACTGACAGGGTCCAACACATCAGCATTGAAAAAGTGACTTACACTTTTTGGGGGATGCTTTTCACTTTTTTGACACTGATGTGTCAGACCCTGTGTCAGTCCTACCTTAGGGTGACTTTAGTTAGTCCTACCAAATCCTCAGGGTCAAATCCAACCTACTGGATACGAACCTATCACCCCAAGGATTAACTCTTAAACTAACCGTACTTGGCTATTCCAAATAGGGGTGTACATTGGCCAGGTCTGGTTAGGGCCTTAGTAGGCCCAGGGGAGGGCCAGCTTTGTACATTACAGGTTCGAGCCAGGCTCAGGCCTAGAAGAAACACAAAAACCAAGGCGCAAGCTTGGCCCAATTTTATTGTACGGATGGGTTTAGGCGCACCCAAGGCACTTTAATACATTATATAAAACTAAAAGTTTACCAAAAAAAAAGTCCATATTTATATAAAAATATATATATTTCTATAAAAATGTATATAAAAACTCTATACACTACATAATGGGATCTGGGACTTGTGCAGCAGCATCAGGGCCCTGGGTTGGGCCAGGGTAGGCTCGAGTATGGCCCAAACATAAGATCAGGTTTCAATTTCAAGCCTAGGACTCTATCGAGCCTAGTGTTAGGCCGGGCCTTTCAAGCCAATTTTTGGATTGGGCCGGGCTGCGTTCGGACTGGTCTGGCCTGTGCACAGCCCAATTTTCAAACTGAGCTGGGGATGACATCCATCCTTACTTGATTAAGTTTTTATAATTTTCACTGAACTTCATGAAGCAAGGCTTGTTTGGCCAACTTGAAACTCATATGAATGGGCTCAACTCGATTGATTTTTTTGTTGGGTGAAGAATTTTCTATTTACTAATGGGGGACCCAAGTGTACTTGGGAGTATATCGTTTAAATGCCTGCTAATTGATCTAGTGAAGTTATGGGCCTCAAAATTAGTTTAAAGACACATTGATCAAACCCAAAACTTTGGCCTAAACAATTTGATACAGGCTAAAATAATCTTATATTTGGTTGTACCTTTAAATGCCATCTGTTTTTCCAATTACTTTGATTTGAGACATGTTCATTATTTGTAGAATTTGGTCTACGCTCACTGGTTGCAGTGGCATAGGCAGATTTGACTCTAAATTTGCCAAATTTATCATAATGTCAGGATAATGTGTCTTCCTCTCTATTATGAGAGAGTGAAATTTTTCTGATTATTTCACATTCATGTGGATGTAAGCATATTTTCAATCCTGGATGAGTTCCACTCACTACCATTTCAATTAAGAATTTATGAGACTTTTCCAATATTGCAATCTCCCGGTTTTTGTGATACAAGTTTGAAATTTTGCATGTTAGGAATCCAAGGATCTTCTCAAATATTTATTTTATTCTCTTTTCCCACTTTTCTACCTTTCAAAATACTTTTTCAAGCCCAAGAGTTAATAGTATTTGGTTTTTACCTTTAGGTAGTCACTGTTGGGAAAGTAAATAGCTTTCAGAAATTTTACCCATGATTTGGCTAACAAACTCATATTGTCACCATTGCTCATTGCTACAGTTTTTGGGTATGTGCACGTCTTTTGAAGCCCACAAGATTATTTGTGGACAGGAGACGTGGATTGAAATGTGGTTCAATCTATCTTCTTGGTCGGTTCCTGTTCAACAATGTACTGCTTGCTTACAACAGCATGGGGAACTATTTGATAATGTCACAGCGGCTTCATGTAATAGAAGGTGGGAAGTTGATTTTAAGTACTTGAAAGGTTAATTAGATTGTGTGTAGAACGTTGAAAGATATGAGCGTTTCGTCTACCCCACGATGATCGAGTCTTACAATTATATCACGCAAGTTTATCCGCACACAGCTACCTAAAAGGCCTCTTCCAAAAAAAAAATGTAAAAGGGAATTTTCAGATACTTTGGTTGCGAGGTTCATCCTCCATCGTTTCTCTTTCCCCCCCTCTCCCTGCAGATATTCCCCATTGAATTATCAAAGTAACTGGATGAAGCATCTATATAAATTTGATTTACCGAGAATATACCCATGTAATCTATAAACTATTAATTAGGCAGTCCACAGAATTTATTATATTATTTTTTTAAATCCAAATGAATGTGATACACTAGGATGGTCGTCCAATGCCACAGCCTGTTGTTTGTACAATGTACTATTGCATGTAACCAGATATTCATTGCAAGAAAAGAAAGCCAAACCCCATCTTTTTGTGGTTTTTCAAGCTCTTAAAATTTAAAGATTCCCGGTCCATAAACCTTATGTTGATCTGGATCCTCAACACTTAAAGTTTCAAAATTACCCCTTTTAAACTCGATACAACTACAAATGAAATGGATAATACCAGCAAAAAATAAGAGAAAAATAGGATGGATATGATCAAACTTTTTGTAACCAATAAAGCATAAAACAATTGAATACAAGCATATCTAAAAACCAACTTGAAACTTGAAATGAGGTTACAAAGAGTTACCTAGAAGGCTGCAAAGGCCGAAAGATAGGGTTCCATATAAATCATACTTAGAACCTTGAAGAGCAAAAGAAACAACAAAAAATAAATATTCTAGTTGAGCTTGAGTGAAATACAGGCATGATTTTTTCTGTAAACAGATCCATTACTCCTTTTGAAGACATTTTCCTAAACTACAAACTAAAAAAAAAATGGATAACCTAAAGACATTAAATTAATACAGGCTAAACCCAAAGAACTGGCTAATGAGAATGGCAAATCCAAGAGCAATTGCTATAAGTGAAGAAGCCCATGTCAGTTTCTCAGTTATTCTAGGGACCCGTTCTTTCAGTGCCTGACTACAAGAACCTATAAATACTGTATAACTTCCCATGGCAAATACAGTTCCAAGCAGGAACATACCTAGAAAGGCTGCACCAGCCAAGCGTGAAGGCAGTGCGAGCGCAGGCAACACCATCATCAGTGCATCTGGTTGCAGCCCATGGACAATACCCGTGGCAAATGTCGCAAACCCAATCTTCTTTTTACCAACTATTGGTGTTTCCAGAGATTCAAGGACACTATCATCGCACTCCCCATTCTCTAGAGCAACACATGGGGCAGGGACTTCTGACACCTCCTTGATCCCCATAGCACCTATGATGAGTAGAGTCATCCCCACCACTCTCGTACCCCATGTGCGGATAACCTCAATGTGGAGTCGGTCCTTGAGTAGTAAAAAAAGCAAACCAAAAATAATCTGGCCTGCATCATGACCACAGCCCCAGAGGGCTCCAACAGCAGCACTCTCCAACCTCGTACGCCCAATTGAGAGTGGAGCCAAGGCAGCAAGGTGGTCAGGCCCTGATAATGTGTGCAAACAACCAGCAAAGAAGCCGGTCCAAGCACTACTCAATAACTCAGTCTGAACAAGTCTTCCTCCTACTGCAGCAGCAGAGCCCCCAGTTTGCACAGTAGCATAGGCAGGAGGAGCAAAAAGTGGATGAATTAATATCACTATTAAAGCTGACAGCAGTATCACTGCTCCAGCAGGAACTACCTGAAACATTGGAGAATATTGAAACTGAGATTATTATCAAGAATAAATAGGTTATCTGAAAGATTTTTTCTACAAGTATATTTGAACATTTCAAAAGCTAGAAGTTGGCTCTGGAGACAAGGAAAAAAAGGGGGGGGGGGGGAGGATTTTTTATTAGAACATTTTAAAATCTAGAGGTAGGGTGGGATTATTATAGGGACAAAAGAAAGAAAGAAAACCTCAGGTTTATGGTTATTATACAGTTATACACTAAAAAATCTTGCTCTTTGAAAATGCTTAAGAGATTTTCTTATCCCAAAAAAATAAAAATAAAAAACTCTTAAGAGATTCTATATTTTTTGGCATTACAAAATTCCACTAGATTGTACAATTTATTTTTGAACCTGGTGGTATAACTCTTCTCAGGAACTGTTCTGACCACTTTTTGAGCCCAAAAGTATGAGTAGAAGAATAAATATTTTAGCCAACTTCAAAACAGATCAATGAATTCGTTTTTTCAGAACACTTGAAAATTATACTGATGCATGTTGCAACACGGTACCATTGTCTTTTCTAATATGGTTGAACTGAAATCTCTGTTAAGCCAATAATGATATCAAAACCCACCAAACAGAGCCTATTTCAGTCTATACCCTATCCCTTCAACCAAAAAACATTAAAACAACAAATCACTTCGTGACCCATGAAAAACCATCATCCAGGCCATCGCCTATGGTCACCTCGGCACTTAAACAAAACTGCCCCCAGCCAAACCTCAAGAAAAAAGACAAGAGCACTGACATCTTCTACACCACAAATCAAGAGTGGCGTTCTGACAAGGGAATCTAATTATTTGTTAAGGCTCTGTTTGGCAGCCACCTGTAATGTAATCATTTCATTTCAAATTTCAAAGGCATTTGTAGTCACAAGGTGTTGGTCCGTAATGAAGTTATTCAGATTTATGCTTTGATAACATATATCATTTCATTTTATAAAAAACCTAAGATGACTTCATTTATAATTTTAGTTCACAAATCAGCATAAATCTGAATGAGTTCATTACGAACCAACACCCTGTGGCTACAAATGCCTTGAAAATTTGAAATGAAATGATTACATTACTAGCTTAAGGGACATATATGCACTGGTCTAAAAAGTTCTCAAAATTATATATAGAAAAAACATTATGTTAGCAATTTTTTTCAAGATTGCAAACACTTCACAATTTTCAGCAACCTTCTAAACTGAGATGACCTAGATGAATGAAACGTGTCTTTCAAGCATTTGATTTTCATTTTTCTATTTTTTTATTAAAAAAAAAAAGTTAGACAGACTTGACACAGAATTCATGGATGCTAGACTGTCTAGTTCATCAATGTAACCCCAGCTCAATGATAGCATATTTACCCATCAAAATAACTTAAAAGAAAAATATATTATACAACATATCACAATTGGAAACTAGTGCTACAACTCTTTTTGTTCATATCAGAAAAAATATGAGTATAATGTGCAAACTTTTAGTCCTACATCGAGTATTTGCAAAGAAGTCTCTCAAGACCGTTCTTTACTGAAGGGGCTTATGTCATCTATACAAATAAAATATCAGTTAATGTTGGCAGGGAAATTCCAATCATCACGGACAGGATCCATATTGACATTCATAACTCTCATAGCTACAGTGAGCCTACGATACACTGAAAATACAAAGCAATCACCATTTCAGGTAGCCATCATTGCGACCACCACTCAACACATCAACATCATTGTAGACTGACAACTACATGTCATACAGACGCACAACCAAAGAAAGCCTACCGATTTTCCCGCAGTTTTGTTTTACAGACAAGAAGTTCATCGTGGACACTAATACCCGCAGTGAAGAGATGCTTCTGCAATGAGGAGAAAAGGAACTGTTGCGGGCAGACTTCTGGCAACAGCCAGCAATCCTCAATGACACTATGATTGTGGGAAGGTCTTAGAAACCTCTGACACGTGTCCACGATGATGTCAGCCACATCCCAGACAGTTATGCATGGTTTCCGAGATGCGCATGAAACCATCCCTCCCCATAATGGAGAAGATGAGAAAATGGCATGGGACATGGGACAGTTACTCATCCACTCCCCTAATATGAGGACGTGAATAAATCCCAAGTAGTCCCACCACCCTTTCCTATAAAAAGAAAATGTCCCATTCAGAGAGTGGATATTCTTCTGAAAATTTGGTTGAGAAAATCACAAAAAGACACAACAACAACAGCAATTATACATACAAGTGAGAAAGAAGGAGAAATGGATTCAACCACGTAAAAACTTGCTTGGAGAAATTGTCTTCACTCTTCTCTTCTCTCTCTTTCTCTCATATCCCATCTGTTTGATCATTCCCCAAGAAAAGATGTGAAATGATATTGTAAATGTATTTACAGAGAAATGAAAGTATACAAAGACTTCTTTATCTTTTTTATCTTTTTTTTTGGGGTCTCATTTTACTAATCGAAGGTCTTCTTTCCCAAGGGAAAGATGTAATTAACAAAAAGTTCATTACCCAGTGCCAACCCCATATTTACAGGGTGCTGGGAGGGGTGAACGGGAGACAGACCTAACCTTTGGTTTTTTTGCAGAGAGTGGCTGCTCACCATACTCAAACCCCGACAGCCCAAGCCACTTAAAAACTGGAGATGTAGTTCCTACGATAAAACAATCAACCGTTCGTTCAACCTATACAAATGGGTTATTTGACACTCAATTTTCAAGATGAAGCATCTCAAAATTTGTCATGTACATACAGTGTAAGTACAAACTACATTACTAAAAGAAGTTGCACAAGTGAATCACATTAGCTTCAGCCAGTCAGATAAATAGCAAATATAAATAAAATATAGGAAAGATGAGGGACATTGCGATGAAACTATACATGCTGATAAGGTGAATAGATTAATTATGTCCATGCTCTAATCAAGTGAGGCTCAACCTCAATATCACATATTTTGGGGTATAGAGTGTAGGATGAAACCACAGTTCCCACCTTGGGCAGAAGCCATATCCCCCATGCCCCCTACACATAAAGTTTCAGAAACCATCCAGTGAGCAGTCCAAATTATCTTCTTCTTCTTCTCCCCCCACCCCAGTGTGCGAGTGATAAAGAAAGAGAAGAAAAAAAAATTAAAGAGGAGATGAAGGATCCCCAACCCAAAGAAAAGCCAAAACAAAAACACCATACACAAGCCCAAAGGCTCAAAAGACCAACCAAAAAAACAACACACGAGGCAATGTAACATGATGGATTATATAAGCCCAACCCCTTTTCAAATCCCTTAAGCTCCTTAGCTAACATCTAGGAATTTCTTACTATTCACAGCCCAAAAAGCATCTATGTTTTTGCTCTTTGAAACATATTATACACTAGCTCCAAGAAGGGTTTTTTTTTTTTTTGGGGTGGAGGGGGGGGGGGGGTGCGTTATTT
>JAOXJP010000015.1:1300093-1313771 GCA_025762735.1 Platanus orientalis | reverse complement strand
ATATATATATATATATATATATATATATTATGAGAAAAAATCTTTTATTAAGATAAGAGGGATGAGAAATCCCAGAAAAAAACAAGAAAACAAGAACAGAAGGAAAGAGACCCAACCCCAAGGAAACCAGGGAGGCCGAAAAAGAAAGACAAAAGAAAAAACCAACCAAGAGACCCCTGCCCACCCACCCTTTACAAAGAAGATCCCCCTATAATTGCATCCCAAACCCTTTTCACTTCCCTCAGCTTCAGATTGTCAAAATCCTTACAAAGAGAAGACCAATAAACCACTATCTCCTTGACCTTTCTATACACTTGGAAAGAAGGCTCCGCATGGTTTTCAAACACCTTATTCCTTTCAGAAAGATAGATGCAAGAATCAAGAACAAGATACAAGAAAGAGAGACAGAAAAAAATAAAATAAAAAAGAAATTAAGTGGGAGAAGTTGACGAGATGAGAGAGAGAAAGAGAGAAGAGTGAGAAAACATTACCTCAACTCGTGGAGAAAAGAATGGGAGCCATAACTACCACCCTTGGAGATCTGCACGTTGGACTCTAACTCAAATAAATCTTTATTTCATTATTCAAAAACTGAATTACAACCTAAAGATCCATATATTTATAAACTTAAACCACTTGGACTCTTACTCTAACAAGGACTCTACTTTTAATATTGCATCTAAGACCCTGGCCTAATGCCTTATGATAACACAACCCCAATTAAAACCAATTGACACAAATTTATATTCCAATTGAAAATCATATATCTACCAATAGTGTAGAATATTTTACATTACATACTTAAGGCTTTTAAGATCACTTGCCTTTAACCAGATTTGCTTTTGAGAGAAACAAATTTTTTTTCTTTAATTTTTTTTGTTTTCTTTTCTTGCCCTTTCTTCCTTTTTAGGTATTGAGATTGTTTTCAATCATTGGACTTCTTTTGATACTCAAATCTCAAATGGCCTTGAAGTCCACAATAGTGACATGCTATGTAGGCTTTAGAACACGAGGCCTAAGAATTTGATGCTTTTTGGACATCTGTGTTTTTACCTTTTTGTGCTTTGGTTTTACCTTTAACATAGGTATTCCTTGGTCCAACCATACTCCCAGGAGTCTTATTTGGCTTTGAGAATTCTCCGTCATAGCCAATACCAGTCACATCTCCCTTATTTTTTCCCATGTTCAATAGCTTCAAATTTTTTATTTCCTTGTGCTATTACTTTAAGGGATCTCTGATTTTGTTCTTCTAAGGGTTTGAACTTACATTCTAGTTCTTGCACTTTCCATAAGTTTATCATTTGATTCAACTAGATTCTTCCTGCCCTCTATTTATTTAGAAATTTCTTGATTTAATTTATTTACCTCATTTTCTAAAGAGTTTGACCCATAGTTGCAGGGAAGCTTGGTACATGGTACAAGGTGCGAAGCTCACTTCCTAGGGAGCTAATTCCATTCCACTTCCCCAAGTAGTGGGAAGTGCGGTGAGGTGAGTGGATGCCTCAAGAGCAGGGAATACTAAGTAGAAACATTTGGAGAATCAATTAAGAAGCGATCCAAAAAACAATATTGTATTTTATTTAATAAAAATCCTATGTTGTTAACATTTAATAAAATATTATCTATGAGATTTAACAATGATTTTGTAGGAAAAATAGATTTAGTATTGATTTTATTGTTTATATTATTTTATTCCAATCCAACACAAAAGATTCAAATCCGACGGTTTTTATGCAAGGTCTTATTATAGTCTGATTCAATGATGTAAGTTATCTATAAAAAATCATATGTATGGTAAAATCTAAGGTATGGTTGGCCATACAAATAACAAGTGGTTTGCATATTAATTTATATGTCATGATTCTTTGTTACTTACATAGTATAGCCTTTAGGTTTATAGTATTTTCTTTAAGTTTATTCAATTTAGTGTATTATAATTGAAATTATTGATTGTAGCTTATAGATATTTTTTCATTATCATTTTTTGTTTCTCGCGTCCTTAGGATTTATTGAGCCTCACTTCCCGATTCTCGCTTCTGCATTGCTTCCCACTTTCACCTCTCTGTTTGGTAACTATGGTTTGACTTATCCTTTAACTTTTGATTTATCTCTTGAAGATGATCATTTGAGTTGGATAGTTCGTTTTCATCTAAGTCCTTGGAAAGGCTTTGATTTACTTCCTTTAGACTTGTCTCTAAGTAGCTAGATTTCTCTCTTAATTCCCTGTTCTCTCTTTTGAGCTTAGTGTTTGCCTTAACTAGTTCTAAGCATTCTAGATAAAACTTGTCAAAAGCTTCTTAAAGGTCTTCAACACTTTCATCTTCTTCATTGTCCTCATCACTGTTTGAAAGTTCCTCAATATTAGGTATTTCAGTGACGGCAGTCAAAACTCTAACATTATGTGAAGATTCATCTTCATTGCTTGATGACTCATCATCCGATTCATCAGAATTATCATCCCATGTAATAGCTATAGCCTTGTTTTTAGGATTCTTCTTCCTATTGGCATAATTAAGCGCCATGTGACAAAATCCCTTGCATTCATAGCATTGGATTTCATCTCTAGTTCTCTCCTTTCTTGAATTTTCACCCATTCTTTTATTTGTAGGAGAATAATTCTTCCTCATGTTTTCTCTAAGGAATTTTTTGAATTTCCTTGCTATAAATGCAAATTCTTATCTACATCTTCCTCATTACTAGATTTGTCACTACTTAACTTAAGAGCTAAGTTTTTTTCTAGCTGGTTTGAGTTATAATTTAAAAGTCTACAAAGAACCTACAAGTTTTACTTTTCTTTTGTCATGTCTTTGCTCTGTTCAATTGCTGACACCTTTGGATGGAATCTCTCTAAGAGAGATCTCAAAATTTTCTCACAATCTTTAAGTCAGACACCACCGAGTCCCCACATTGAATTGACACTATCCTGAAGTCGGGTATAGAATTCAATAAAATATTCTTTTTCTTCCATTCTAATGGTTTCAAAACTACAAGTCAACAATTGAAGCTTAGATAGCTTAACAGTGCTACTACCTTTATGGGTTGTATATAAGAGATCCCATGCTTCTTTTACAATTTCTAAGTTACAAATCCTCCTAAACTCCTTCACACTTACTGCACCCACTATGGCATTTAAAGCCCTATAGTTTGTCATAGAGGCATTCTTTTTACTAGTGGTCCATTTGCTAACATCCTTTTCTTTAGGGGTAGACCATCCTAAAACTATGGAGTCCCAAATGGGTATATCTTATGCTTTAAGAAAGATTCGCATGTGCGCTTTCTAATAAACATATTTAGAACCATCAAAATATAGTGGTATAACAATGGATATACCTTCGGCCATATCGAATATCTACAAAATCCTTTTGCTTGGGATGTTAAATCCAATAGAACAGCCTTGCTCTGATACCAATTGAAATTCTAAAGATAGAGATTCCAACGGATCCTAGAGGGGGGTGAATAGGATCTTCCCCAATTCTAAATTATTTAGCCCCAATTTATCTCTATTCAAATTTAAGTCCTATTTTAGAATAAATTTGACAAACAAGTTATACAGCAGATGTAACAATATCACAATTCGAACTTAATTAACTATTGCAATTCTAGAAGTTGATATAAGCAAATTTTTTGGTTGATAATAATTGGTATAAGCAATTAAAAGCATATAACCACAATGACCAATCACACAAATCAAAACAACAAAAATGACATAAACATTTATAGTGGTTCGCCCACCCTCCGATACCTACGTCCACTATCAAAAGCTCTTTCCCGAGCTTGATGATTATATTAATAGATTTCATAATCTATTATATAAATATCAACAACCTGAAATACTTACAAGTTTTCAGAAGAATCCACTTGCCTTGTAAGCTCGCATCCCATGACTCCGATGGATGCACCTCGTCCAATGACTCCGATTGACGCCTTGAAAATCTGCTCCCAATGACTTTGGTGAGAGCTAAAGAATCCAGACTTGGTGACTCTAGCAAGTGCTAAAGAATCCGCCTCCAGTGAAAACTACACTTTCGATAGAATTGCGGAAATTCTTCCGTTGAATGGTTGCCTCTTTGTAGGCTGATTTTATTATACAGAATATCCTTTATGAAGAGACAATGATTTTCCTATAGGATTAGCACTCCAAACTTTCTAAAGGATATAACTGTAAGGCAAGAAAGCTACACACACAACCTTAGCATAGATTTGACTATAGACAAAAGCTCAAGATCATTCACCCAGCTCACTCAGAGATTTACAAGTTTTTTGGCTTAAGAATGATAAGATATTGTTAAGTTTTTATATATAAAAACTTGCCAAACCATTAGGGGTTCTTTCCTATTTATAGAGTGAAAAATCATTGCTCTAAAGTCCCTCAACGTCTCTTTTCCAACAGTAAAAAATAAAGCCATTATGAAATTTTATAAGCTGAAAATTTCCTTTTTTAAGAGCACTTTTTGATCGATCCAACATCTCGATCGATCCAAAACAGCCTAATTGATCAAATCTTTGATCGATCCAGTTAATTCTCGATCAATCCAAATTAATTCTGAGACCATCTACAAAAACTGAACAATCTGCTAATTGATCGGAACCCAAAGTTTAATCAGTCCAACTGTCTCGATCGATCCAAAACACTCTGATCGACCCAGATTCCCTTAAATCGATCCAAAACACCTTGATCAATCTAGATTCCACTGTTTTTAAAAAAAAATTACTTTATTTTGATCCAATTGTGGGACAAACACTTGGATTTCACCCATGGTTCATAAGGTCTTTTGGATACCACATATGGTCTTTGGTCTCAGTCTTACCCATTAATACTACTTACCAACCAACCTTGAATGGTCCATTTACCTGTAAAGCTCAAGGTTGGCTCTTGAGATGTTGAATTTGAGCTTGAGGAATCTTTATTATCTTCCATTGTTGTTTCTGTGTCTCTATGGTCCATCATCCGGTCTAGAAGATTGTGCCTTCTGAAGCTCTCCCAAACTATAACTTGGACTTACATGACTCAATGTATACAAGTAAAGTTACAGACATGTAAGACTATAAGACTGATCACTACATACATCATATAATTTAAATTTTGGAATGGAATTGACAACTAGAACATTTTACATAAGTAGTTATCGATCATTTTTCTGCAAAATAATACAACATATACATATAAAATAACTAGGCTGTATGACACTATGATTGCACTAAGAAAGGGAAGATAAACTTTATTATAGCTGTACCATACAGTAGTTAACATACTATGTCAAAACACATGGTGCCTTCCTTTTTCTAATTTTTTTTTTCTTGTTCACAATCCGTCTTCATTACTGTAACTTTAGTCTTAACTAAAACCTTAGGTTGAGCAAGTTGCATTTAAAAGACAAGTTAACCAAGCATACAACAAATAATCCAGAAAGTAATTCTTTCATCTTTGCAACAAACACATAACAGAAAACTAGTGATCAGAATCAAATAGATAACATTTTCAAATTAGAACGAATATTAAAATCTTACCCTTAGTTTGCAGCCTATTTTTTTGTAGTCACTCTTTTCAAGGCCCTTGCTATCTATACGAACCAGCTCATCAGTGAGGAAAGCATCTCGGACCATTGGTACAAGACTACCATAAAAACCATTCTTTGCTGCAAATGTGACTTATTGAGTCAGAGGCCATAAAACAAATGAATGTGTTAGGAACTACTGGCTTTTGATAAACATTACCAAGCTTTGTTAGAGCAGGAACTGCAAGGCCTCTCTTCCTCATTTCCTTTGTTTCGTCAATGGTTAAGCCATCAATTACAGTTTTGATCAACCTTGGATAAATAGGTTCATGGGACTTCCACAGCATTAATGGAATCACAGGCCTTTTCTTAGGATTATAATGCCTGCCTCTGTACAAGACAACAAGAGCTCCCTGTCTATGGATGATCATACCACCAGTTTTATCCTGGAATATACATATTGAATTTTTATCAAGCAGTTCTAAAAACACTCAAACACACAATAGATGATATTGGATCAACTCACAAAAGAATTTTATAATTGATAGTGCAAAGAAAGGTTAATATGGAAGAATAGTCTGACGTCTCAATGGGTACAACAGAGTAGTTTTAACATTAGATACAGTAAAATATGATACAAGATACAAATGAGATGCAGGAGACATTGAGTTGACTTAAAGCACTCAATACATTTGAAGGGAAAATTGTACCCTCACAAGGCTATCTTGAAACTGGCCTCAAGTTCAGTAGCATTTGCTAGAGCCTAGATGGTACAAAGAATCTTCCAAAGAACAACTCATAATACAATCATGAACATCTTTCAATGTTTGCATGTCTTAAAAAAGTCATTAACAGGTGGCACAGACAGAATTAGCTAATCACATTTACAAGTTCTTTCTTCATTTCACAGTAGACTCCAAAGCTTGATTAATTACAATTATTGTGTCACATTTTTCAAGATCTAAGCTGTCCATTTGAGAGATTGATGGACTGGGTTTTCAGCATTTTTTTCCTTCAGGTGTTGATTCTTAAAGAATTTAAAGGTATCAAGTTTGGCACCTTTATGATGGGAGAATCATATGATTCTTCTCTTGCTATAACTTATGTACAGCTGATTCATTGTAGTCGCTGATCTAACAATACTTTTACTTATTTACATGGGGTTTGGCCCTTCTATACATAATAATTTTTTTGTATTACTGACCAAAAATTTAAAAAAAAATCATTTGCTTGGGACATGGCTTTTTAGAACACTAATAGAAACCAGCCAAGAGATCAGGGTGACAAGCACATGCCAGGGTTTCATAGAAGGTTGCATGAAGATATTCCATTAATATAATCTTTACAAGGAAATGTCTCACAGCAATAGAAAGAGGTATTTAATATTAACCGGCCAAGAGATCACGGTGACAAGCACATGCCAGGGTTTCATAGCAGGTTGCATGAAGATATTCCATTAACATAATCTTTACAGGGAAATGTCTGCAATAGAAAGAGGTATTTAATATTGGAATAAAAATACCTCGAGATGGGTGCACACATTTCTCATGTCGACAGTGGGCACACCTAGACACTTTATCCTGACAGCTTTAGCGTGCTTCCAGTGATTATGGATATCATTCAGCATGTTGTGAGTTAGGCCATCCCTGCCTGTAAACAACTTCGAGTAAATAAAGGAACATGAAGTGGGAAAGGGGATGGATAACATTTAGAAACTAAAACGTCGCCCAGGACTGCATTCCCTTTGGAATTCTAAAACATTTCTTCCCAGAGAATAACCAATTCAAAAAATATGATGATGGGAAGAAGCCGTTCTAGCCTGTGTACACATGACATGTATGCAGTGCAGTCAGTATCTGTCTATAATTCCAACCTAGAATATTGAAATGGACCAAAATAATGATTCAATGGTTCCAATCTGATGAAGCTAGCCATCCAATCTGTCATTCATTTACATTCTCAACCAAGTACATGAATGGTCCAAAACAAAGTATAGATTGGATAGTTAGTTTAACCAACTGAGCCAAACGTGACATAGAAAATTCTTTAGTAGGATTAAATCATCCAATAATGGGTCTCACCCTAAATGTGTGCCACAAGTACAGCAGATCAGGGTGGATGATTTCGCGCATTCTCACTCACAAATAAAAGCATAGCCATTCAAATTTAAACCTGCATTTTCCATGCCTTGTCTTCCAGTATATATACAAACCCTAGTAAAATCTCAACTAAAAAAACCACAGTTTTCTAATGGTTTCATTTTTTATTTTGGAAATAATCTTATTAAAACTTTTGACACTTAATGTCCCAAATGTCAGTGCACAATACATTTAAAATCTTATGAGGTCTTCGAAAATTCATGTTTCACCTTCTTTTGTATCTAACAATGGAGTTATAGCATGATACCCAAATATCCAAAGTACCAAACAAATACTAAAGGTGAAAAAATAAATACCCAGATTAATTGGTTGATTGGTTTTATTCCTCTGACACTTGTCCACGAGAGTTCTCCTTTCAGCAGCTGTGAGCGGCTCTCCTTGAATCGCCTCCCTCCATCTCCGCCTCTTCTCCTCCAACTTCAAATCCTCATTCTCGTCCACCGACTTCACAGTCGGATCAATTGCCGGAGCATAGACCCCAGTCCATGGACGATCTAGCCGAAAGGCGAGTACTTAGGCTCACGCAATCCAATCGGCCTTACCGTCAGACTGTTCTCCGTGTAACTAAACCTGAAATCAAAGGGAAGGTCTGAACTTAGCCGCTTCAATCCCGTCCGATCGAGAGACGACGGAAGGCGATACAAGGGTTTCTGTTTCTTCTTTTTGTTCGGCTTGTCTTCGCTTTGGACATCAAAATTAGGGTTAGAGTTTTGCTGAGGTTCTCTTCAGGCGAGGGTCATGGGAGTTTGAAGGAGTAGTCTTTGAGCTTTGAAGAAGAAGGGATTCACGAAGAAAAGAGACGAGACGAGATGAGAAAGATGGAGGAGAGCTTTCGTTCTTGGCGGAAAATTTGATTGAAAAGCATGAGTAACCAACGTTCCTCTCCTTGGAGTAGTGGGATGTCAGTTTGTCACTAGGAGAAGAGAAGCGGGCTGCCTCCCAAAGGGCTTGCAGACATCATTTAAAAAACCGACCAGGGCAGGGAGAAACGGGTCCTCCATTTTCTGGTCCGATCAGTGGATTGGTCGGTTCAACCGGATTTGTAAATAGTTTTTGGAGTGATTGTCTGTTTTGAGACCGATCTCTATTACCGTGCATTGATTGACACATGATGTGTTTTTGAATTTGATGTCTTTTATTGACCAACTACTTTTTCAACTGAACACTTTTTTAGACCCTTTTACCCCTCAAAACAATACGTCTGTTTATAATTCACCATATACACTACAAAGGCATTTTTATCACAGAACATTTGCTTCAATAAAATTTTCCAAGGATTACCAATGGTGGAGGAAATTATAATTTGGTTACGAATTAGGGAAAAGATCACCAACGTAGAAGAAAAACTAATGATTTATTGTAACGAATTGGTTTTCAAATCAAATATATAGTAGAAAAATCCAAAATTTCTAAGGTAGAGGAGGAGAAGGGAAGTTTTTTTCTTTTTCTTTTTCTCCCCAGCCTGCTGTTGGTGACCTATGCCTCTTCCTTTTTTCTTTATCTCTCATGCTTCTTCTTATTCTCTTGGCAATAAAGGAAGAAAATGTTATATGATGACAGTACCTATAGTGTTTATGGTGAATTATAAGCTGACATATGTGTTTGGGGTTGAAAAAGGTGTTCAGTTGTAAAAATTAAAAAAAAAAAGACACAGTTAAGAAAACACATCATGTCTCAATCATTTACACGCCTACATAAGCCTGTGACAATCATTCTCAAGAAATAAAACTTCACTGTTGGACCAAAATCCCATCATAGCTCGAAAAAGAAATTAGAAACAGGACAGATGTTACACTACAAGAAAAAAAACGGTTTTTTGCGTCAACTAAGCAATTGCCACTGCGGTAAGTCGTGACATAAAAAACCTTTGCATTAACAAATTAGGTTGCCGAGAAAAATGAAGCCTATTTGCAGCAATTAAGAGCTTTTGGCGTCAGTTTTTAGGTGAGGAGAAAAAATAACTAATACTTTTAGCGTCAACATTTTGGTTGCCGCCAAAAACAAACATATAAATATATTTAATATTAATTCCTACCACCCCCTAATTTCAATTTTGCTTGGGGAATAAAACCACAACCACAAACCAATGAAAACATGGATTTGTTATTAGTTTAAAACTTCATTTGATTTTGTTTAAGACGTAAAAATTGGGCATAATGCTTCTACAAATCACATTCCTATCTACTGTTCATTTAAAATCTTAACCACATAGAAGCCTCTAATGACATTATCTATGGCTTACAGGTGTTGGATGACATGTCTGGTACCAAGAATGAGTACAGTCTCACCAAGTATTTCACCGACTTGTTGTTCTTGTCTGCATCAGCTCTCTTCCTGCGCACCTCCATGATTAGGTTCTCCGAGTTAATCTCCATTGTCTTCTGTCCATAAATCAGATTGATGAAGTTTCTTATCTGATCCAAAGTCATAATCTAGGTCGAGGGAGGTTGAAGTGAGTATCTCCTGCCAATTACACAACAAAGATGATGTCATTGATTCTCCGACTCTTTTTGCCATAGTGGCCCCATGGACCATGTCCATCAAAAACCCCACAGAAGATCATGTCTAATTGGCATCCAAATTCCTACAAACCAAGCAAAAAAAATTAAAAAAAAAATCCAACCTCTCATTAAAAAATGATCAAATTAAACACACACACACAAGTCAAAAGAACACCAACATTACTTTTCACAAGTTTTTCTTTTTTACACAAAAGAAACATTAAGTTTATTGAATGAATATACAAAACAAGCTAATCAAGTTTCTAAAACATGATACAAGCCATACCACCCACACAATGAAGCAACCTTGGTCCACTCCTTTCTTTCCTCTCTTAGAAAAAACTGAGGCAAAATTGTTTGAACCAATTAAACAAGAAAAGTCAGTTTAATAAAAAAGTTGAAAAGAAAAAAATAAGTACTCAAATTAAAACTAGACAAAACAACAGCTTATAGCAAATAGCTAGGCAAACCTGAAACCCCAGTACTTTACAATGAAGTAATTTCAAATGTACACATTGGCTGATCCAAGACACTGAACGAGCTTAAAAATGCAGGAATGGGAAAGATGAAATATGCAATGTTTTATAGGACCAATTTTCAGCAATAGAGTCATTGGCAGGATACATTGAATGTTGGGACTCAAGTGTACAAATATAACCTTCACAGATAGCATCAACATTGCTTGGAAAGTAGGAAAATGTAATGTGGGTTATGTGCATTAAGACAATTCCAGTCCAAATGAAGAAGCGACACCCCATGTAAGAGCACCCTCGTTAAATCAAAATCTTTATGCCTAATTGAAGACCAAAAGTAAGTCGGAAAAAAAATTATTTCCTTAAGATAACAGTAAAAAAAGTACTTATTTTATCCTAGGGAGGAGTTTTACTTTGCCACCTTTAGGACTATTGCATATAATCTGATAATTTCTGGGAAAAGGATGTTACAACATCATAGGAATGATGTTATTCTTGATGAGATGGGTCAGAACATTGAGGAACTCAACTCAGTTTAGTAGTAAGGAACCATGACCTGCAAAATACATGCACACACAACATGCTTGTGGTCTAACCACTTCTTACTGGCTTGGGCAGGGTATAAGAAAACAATCCATCTGTTCTCTGAACTGTACCAAATTGAAATTTTGACATTAGGCAGGCATGTGGATGCTGAACAATCCATGTCTGTCAATCACTGTGTTGTTTTCATCGATGCCCTTGATTGTGCCACTATCACCCACAAAGTGCTTTGCACAAGCTGCAACCTTGTCCCAGCACAAATTTAAGAAGAGAAATATTGATGGAAGGAACATGTCAAAATCAAATTAAGAAACTTTGGTCTTTGGAACTCCTCTGTATAAAGGTTATGACGTAGTTTAGAAATAGTGAGAAACCAATTGCATTTTTAGCTGAGACTAGAGGAATCATTGAACTAGGGGAAAAAAAAAAACTATAGTTTTGAGCTCTGTGAAAAGCCAGGAAGAAAAACCAATAAAAACCAACCCTTGCAGGAGAAACACAAAATTCAGATCAAGGTCCTTGAGGGTGGTTATCTCATCGATCTCCCCGTTAGGATTATCAGTTGAGTGGCCATGAGAGGATCCTTTCAGGTTGAACTGCCTATGGATATGGTACTCCGAGCAGAACAAATTTAGAGAAGTCGGCAAGAGATAACTACAATAGCTGGAAATATTGATCAGAGATTGCAGGATTTAGAATGCTTGTAAACCTGGCCTATAAGAATCTCAGCAAGAACACAACCAGCTGACCAGATACCAATCAACGTTGTATATTCAGTTTCCCTAAATATGACCTCTGGAGCTCTGTAGCAACAAGAGCAAATGTATGACATGTTTGCTTCACCATTGACCCGATGACAATGTAATTTTTGGTGAGAACGAGAAACAAACTGGAAAAAATAATCTATAAGAAAAAACTTGCATCACAGTAGAGTGCATCAAAAGTTGTACTATGGATTAATTTCTTTTTAAGTACAAAAGATGTTCAGAAATAATTTACTATATTATCCATCTTACAAAAAACAAAACACTAGACTCCCCAATTGGATTACCCCAGGGAAGACAACTATTAGCAAGTATTTATTTTGCATTAGTGTTGCCTGCTGGAGCTTAATATATGGATGAGAAGATCAAAAAACAAAAAGAATGCTACATGCCAATGAAGGCATCAGATCCACTGAGATTCCAAACAAGACTGCATGCAAATGGTTTGTAGCTTAAAATAAAATAAAATATGCCTTACACAGTCAGATGACATCCCAGACTTGGCAAAAAATTTATCTAGAAATTTAATTGGTAAATAGAGTTATTTTATCTAGGAATTCTCTTTTACTTTTGGTTGTTTTTACTCTAGGAAGTCCTATTAGGGATCTGAGAATAACTCTACACTTGGCAGAAAAAATAACACATCATAACACTAGGACCTCGTTATGGAATGAATAAACAGAATTATGACATATAAGAACCAATGAAAATGCATTCCAAAGCTACCCATAGCTTCGGTCTTACCATTGCTTTGAGAGATTTTCTGTTGGTTTCTCCTGCAAGAACATGAGCAACTATCAGTCACAAAGCCAATGAAAGATCCAATCCAGTATCAATAAAAGATTATCTAGGCCAGAATCAAGCCTATCAGAAGATGATTGTAACCATCCAATTAACAAATCACTATCCTCTTTTTTAATGACCTTTTGACCAATAAAAGTAGGCATGATGAATCAAATGGCTACAATTTTCCATTAGGTATCAGACATTCAAGAAGAATTAGGTAAGAACTGATCAAATTTTATGTCGGAGATCAGAAATCTGTTGCTTCTTCATACCTGCGCTATCTGGAATACCACTCGAATCAATCCCTGCACCTTTAAAAATTGCACTTAGAATATTCAAGAATTAATATTATACCTTAGGTGCAACCAGGAAGAGCATCAGATGTACCATATAAGAGCATAAGACACTTTTTCGGTACCACACCAAAAAAGGTTTAGGATATGTGAGTTATCTCTTAAATGGGACTCTTAAAAAAGATTCTAAGGAGGCAGCAAAACAGTTCATAAGCTGATCAGTGGAGAACATATTAAAAGTAATAAGATGGAGATTGAATAATGACACAATGACACAAGAGAGATGGAAAGAAGAGACAGGTAAACATTTACTGATATACCAATAATCAGAGTCGGCGGGTTAGTAATAGCTTCACAACAATAGTAAATTTTATTGACTGTAAATGGGTTTGGTTCAATTGCATTCTACACAAAATAAGAAAAAAGAAGGAAAAAAGAAACAAAGAAATGGAAAGTTTTTAAGTTGCTTTTTGCTGTTAATATGAACGCTTCAGAAACAAATCAAGGAAATTAGCAGTATTAGTTGTAGGAGAAGCTTCACCGGCTACTGCAACTTCTGTAAGAGACGAGTTTGTGTTGGATGAGCAATCGCCACTGTTCTTGCTGTTGTGGCTGATGCTTCTGCCACCTTCACGAGGGAAAAACTCGTATTCCATTAAAACAC
>JAOXJP010000015.1:1262691-1276397 GCA_025762735.1 Platanus orientalis | reverse complement strand
TTAAGGTTTGAGTAGTTTATTAAGGCCGGCTCTCAACCTGACGCCACCCTCCTCCTTTATCCGGGCTTGGGACCGGCTCAAAACATTAAAAAATAATCCTACTCTAACTAGGACACTTACCAAACTTAAAACTTCTAAAACACTATTCCCGTCACTCATAGATACCCCTTTAGTAAGTTGGTCATAACTCTCCCAAATGTCCTCAGATTTCTGTAATCTTGGTCTCTTTTAAAAGGTAATTGAATAATTCTTTTAAAGACACCAAAATCTAGCAAAAATGACAAGTTCAGACCTTATAAAACTTGGGCTAAGAGTAAGTTACAGGAATACCCCAAATCGCTAAATTAACACATAAGACCCTAGCTAAAAGCCTAATTACAATGACACCCTTGCACTAAAAGAAACCTACACTCCTTTGGCACAAAAGGCCTTATCACATAATTGACCCACCCCTTAAAACACATAAAATAACCTACTTTAAACATACAACTTGAACTTGGCCCTATTGTGTGGGGGCACATACAAAAGTCTTTTAATGTTGTCAGCATCATATATATATAACCTCTCTGATGTCGCAGCTCTTTCATGGTTAGAGAGGACTTGCCCACTTTGAAAGCCCAAGCCTAGAGCAAGGACTTGGAAGCCAAGGGGTCAATAGAGTAGGATTTAATTTATTTTAAGTTATGTCAAGGGTAGTTTAGGACTTCGGGTATTGGGGACTATTTTGTAATAAGGCAATAAGCCAAGAGGGGTTTCTTGTTATTTTAAAGAATTTAAGGAGTGGAGTAGAAGGGGCTGGTTGACAGCCTTGATTAAGTTAGGAGTTTTAGGAGTCCCAAGTTTTGGAAACTCCTACGTTGAGTCAACAAGGGTATAAGACATGTGGGTCAACAATATGTAATTAGTTTTTGAGATTTTGAATAAAGAAAAGTGGTTTTTGAAGCTTGCGGCTGAGGGTTTTCTCCCTACCAATTTCTCTCTATTCCTTCTTCTCTCTTGATCATGAGATCACTTCTCCCTTCTATTCTTTCATCTCTTTCTTTGTTCTTTCATCACCTATAATATGTTGAAGCAACTCTATAACATCTTATTGCTTTGGAGGATCACATACAAGAAGATCTCTTGCTGATATTTCTGCAACTTCAACATATATACAGCAGGGATGAAATCTGAGCAGCACTAAGCCAAATCACCACTTTCGAAAGGACCCCTTCTACCATTGATTTGATCAGGTTTTCTTTTCCCTTACCTTCTCTATTTGTTTCTCTAGATTCCTTTTAAATCTCATTATCAAAACCTGCATCTACACATACCTATTGACTCCAAAACCTACTCTATTTGCTGTTTTATTCTTTGGGTCCATAAAGAGTAAAAATCACCCCCTTCCCCCCTCCCCCGCCTAGAATTGGGTTTTTAGTGATTTCTTTTAGGGGTTTTTATCACCATCCTATTGCCTTTAAAACCCTGCAATCACATCTTGAATCTCTCTTCATTTCATAAGTTTCTTGAATCATCTTTCTAACTCACTTTACATTTCTTTGATTCCAAATTACAGCAGCAACTTGTGCATATATATATATATAACAAGAATTTTATTGAAAAGAAGCGAGAGCAAACCAGAAGTTGCTGCTGATTTTATCAAATCTGCTCCAAACTAATTGAAATGTTGTATAGAGGTGTCTTATAGGACTAAGTATTACCCTGTAAAAGCGCAGGATTTTCTGAAGCACGATCAGGGGTATTTTGGTCATTTTACACTTTTGTCCAGAATTTCCAAATTTGGGTTTTCTGGTTCTTTCTCTTCTATCATTTGCTTGTTTCTATTTCTATTGGGCCTACCATAGCAGGTTCTAACTGCCCCTTCGAGGCAGCCCCTGCACCACTCCCAAATATCAAATTACTAAATTATTTTTTCATTTTTTCATTTCCCGGGTTCCTAAACCAATAGTTCCTTCATTTTATTCTTTATTGAATTACTAGATTTGTTCAAGGTAACATAGGTTTCTTTTTTGATAAGTAAAAGACTTTTAATATAATATATGTTTTTAAGTACCATGGCATACTTATAAAGATGTACTCCCCAATCAGGGTTCAGGAATCAATGTGTACAATGCCGACACAAGTGTCAATGTGCAAGATAAATTTAATATGCTTACATGAAAGAATTGAAGAGCCATTTTTCTAAAAAAAGTTAGCAGTTTATAAACTACATAATGGATCAGACAAGATATATAATGTCACCTGTCCATTTGCACCTAGAAAATAATGATCCAAAGGATTTTTAGCAGTATCAAAACGCTTGAAGCTGCAAGCTGCATTCTCAAAACATGCTCCCATGCTGAATGAATCCAATTCTTTAGGCCTCAAGTTGCATAAAGATTCTGCCATGTCTGCTCCATCTGAACCTTCTACTACATGGTCATGCTCTTCCACATTTTCATTAGTTTGTGTATCATAACCATCAATCACATTAGATTCCTGAGAACTAGAATCATAACTAGCCTCTTTTCTCTCAGAAACATCAATAATCCTCCGTGGTTCAGGTTCATTTTCGTCCCCAAATTCCGAACTCAGTGGATCAATTTGTTTTCTTCCTCTTGAGAAAAAGCCAGAGGCCAATCGAGTAACGAACCCAAGGGCAGCTAAAGGTATAGATAGCGGTCCATTTCGTCCAGAATTGTTCTCTTCTGAATGAACTGTTAGGCTCTCTTCTGCCTCAGAAGTGTTGTTAGCGACTTTTTGCAGTCCAGATTCCTAAACATCATATATTATAAGTTACAACTCTTTCAACTACCTAATATAGAAAAACAAAGGAGTAATTAAAGAATCCAGTAAATCTAACTTATCCAGATAGCAAAACAAAAGGACAATCTACCAATAACAATGCTATGTATGTGACACATGGCAGGTCTAAACCAACCATTTCATGGGTCCCACCTACAAGACATCCTCAAGTGAACTTTGTCCCATTGGATGCTTCTAATCATCTGATCTATCACTTTATCTAAAAAGTTTCGACCAAAGAAGAAGAAGAAAAGTAAACACAAGGATGGTTAATCATCCAATAGGGTATTCTTAACCTACAAGATATCCAGTGTAGGGCCCATCAAATTGTGGGTCCCAACTGTGCATGCTCACCACATGCACTTAAGTCCTGGTACACCATCCTCAATCATGCAAGTACCATAGACGTCCTATTAAGATGACAACCGTAACACTATTTCAACAAAACAAAAACAAAAAATCAACCTCATCATCATTCTCAAGGGCATCCCGTTCATCTTCATCTACTGTTTCCCAACTAGCTGCATCATCACTAACTTCAGTCCCAGCTCCGATAGAATCCTCATCATCATCCCGCCCAACCACATAAACTGCTTGAGGCCCAACCTGAGACCAACAGATCAGTTTGAAAAACTGTGGAAGCTACCTAAAAGAACTGAAGCAATCTTCATTATTATAACTACAAATATTAAAATTACACATTATTAATTTTATATTTATTTTTATTGAAGTAAAAGTGCTCCCTATGTTAAGAGATCCAAGTGATTGTTTTCTTCTAAAAACCTAATCCGTGGTGTTAAATTCAATACTCAAGGAATCCTAATTGAAACTTGAAAGAAAGAAAGCAATCGATAATTTGAAGGAAGTGGATAGTTTATATACCGTTGAAACCATCCCATCAGCCCATGTAACTTCAATGTCACCATCTTTGAGACCAGTTATATTCCCCACCCAAGAAAGATCAGAGAATTCTGCATAAATTTCATTACTTGATGTGTCATCCATTTTATTATGTCCTAGATGTTTTTTCAGATCCCGTTTAGCTTCGTTTAAACCAGCCTGCTGCATTGGCTCCTCAATAGAATTCCCAGAACCGACTGCATGTGCAGATGGTGACAGCCGAACAACAACATCCCCATAGCAATAATCATAGTCTGGATGTGCCTCAAGTTCATAAACACTTACCACTTCCTCCTTATCAAACTCCCGGGGGTCCCCTGGCCTGGTGACAGGCTTTAACCACCTCACAATGGCTGTTCGCTCCTTCGCGTTAACACTCTTCACAACCCCAACGCGTCTCACTTCACAAGCATCATCACTGTCATCAGAGGCCTTCTCCACCACGTACTGTTCAGCAACAAACTCGTGATCCCCAGGAGTATCAATTGGAATTAAAGTTGTTGAGTCTAGTCCAAAGTCTGTTTTTCCATCCTGCCAAGCCACATCTACTCTTGTCTTGGTATTTATTATCACAAGGGCTCTTTCAAAATTCTCTACTTTTCTTCGAGCTTTCTTGTCTCTTCTAACCACGACTTTACGGACCTTTTTGCGTTGAACAGGCCAACTTTCTTGCACAGGTTCCTTCGATACTGACAAGGAACTGCAACAAGAACTACATTCTGGTAAGGCATTATTTTCCACAATACCACTGTATTCATCCAATTTAGGGACTGTATCAGAATCCATGGCTTCAGTACTTTGGAATGACGAGCACTCCCCACCTAACTTCTGGTTGGCAACCACTTCTGAACCACATCCACTTCCTGGATGGGTAGAAAATAATCCACCAGTAGTAGGATCATCAGGTTTTAGTCTTGTTAAATCCTTTTCCTGGATAATGGAAGATGATAGAGAAGGCAATGGAAAAAGACACCAGTCACCCAGTTCCCAATTTGCATGAGCAAAAGAAGATAATAGTTTAAGATTCTTTGGAGTCTGCTCTTCAGCAGGGGCAGTTGCAGATCCAGAACCATATCCAGAGCCAGCCGAAGCTATCCAATTGATAAAAACTGACCCGACGGTAACTTTAGTAACAGTACCTTCCAAACGGCTAGCTCTCCACAGGCCAGAAAGCCACCTAGAATTCTTGAAAACTGATGAAGAACCGCTAACACGCTGGCCTGGGTAGTATGGAAAATGCCCGTCTTCAAGAATGTTCTTGGAAACTGGTTTGAGCCGCAAAGGATCAATCTTCATGACTTTACACAGTGACCCATCATCGAATAACACAGTGACATTATCTAGAACATCATCAATTCTACCTAACCAAGGTCCAAGCACCACATAATCACCCACAGAGAAATCTCGCACACGTTTCAAGACTCTAGAGGAGACATCTTTTACGATGGACCCATCAGAGGCTAATAAATCAACAGAGATATTGACATCCACCACTACACCCACTTGTCCTGTTGGATTTGAAGCAGCTGCAACAATATCCCCATGCAAGAATTTTCTATCTATAACTGTTACATCATTGAGATTATGTGTTGTCTCTGAGTGATCCATCCAAATTACTCTGACTTGGTCAACAGGAAGAGGATCGTTATCGTGAGAAACACCTCTATTCCTATTACCATTTCCATCACCATCATCATCACCACCACCATCGTTGCCATCATCATTGTCGTCGTCGTCATCATCATCATCCTCATCATCACTAATGCTGCTGTCAGAATCTGAGTCACCGGCAACCTCTGTCACAATCCCAATCCGACCACCATCTTTGTTGCAGCTCACAACATCTTGCCTGTAAATATACGGCAGATTGGGCAGCTCACCCTCAACCTCCCGGGGTTTGATTGCTTCTCCACTTTCAGAACTTTCAATTGGAACAGAAGTAAAACCATCCATTGTGCTATCTAATGAATTCAAGGTGTTAAGATCGTGCCCAGTTTTCATGGACTCAGAAATGCTGGCATTATCATTATGATGCTCGTTCCCCATCTGAAATTAAGAGATATCTTAATTTGAGGGACAAGAATTCTGAAGAAAAAAAGAAAGAAAGAAAGATTACCCAATGTTAAATACCCGAAGTTAGCTTAGAAAAAAGCACCGTCCAACACGATGCTATCAATTTCACTCTTGAAAATGGTTTTATCAGCGTGGAATGTGTTAAGCAGTAGTAGACTCCGATTGAGTCAGTCAAGTCAAAAGCCATTTCTAACGCAATAGAAAGCAAAACAATTTTATGGAAACACGGATTATTGTTAGATTATTGGAATAAGAGCAGTATTTCCTATCTATTGTTCTAGAAGTAAAGTCCTTAAAAAACAAATATAAAATCACCACTTAAAATCGAAGAAAGAATAAAAATGAAAACAAATAGCATATAAATTCATAAATACATAAAATTAGAAATTTTCCTCAGATTTAAATAAGATATTTAGCTCCAAATCCATGAAAAAAGATGAAAGTATATTAGACCAGAGATTGCCACATAATAATTCAATCAATAAATCCTCCCAATCCAAGCATACATCATTTACACAAAAACTCCATCGTCCAAGGTAAAACCAAAATAGAATCAAGAGAACGAACTGCATCCAAGAAGTTCTAGATATTCATTTTTTTTATGAACACAAAGAAAACATTGTCATTACCAAAAGAAAAAATAAAAGATAGTCAGATTTCAAAAATAAAAAGATATAAAATGATGGCAACGCAGATAAACCCTAAAGCAGCTTAATATTACCACAGAAACCGATCCTTCGATCGAAGAGATGACAGTCCACAAATCAAAACGACCTAAGCGAGCTCGAATCTTTCCCGAGTAAATCCGTCCGATTGAAAGATTATGAGACCGGCAATAAATCAAAACCACGCAATAATATAAAGATATGAATCTGAGCTTAACCCTTTATTGCAGGCGTAGAAGATCTCAAGACAAAGATAGAGGGAATTTGCCCTGAAATCGGAAATTTTTTGAGAGAGGGGGAGAGAGAGAGAGAGAATAAAAGTTCTCTTTGGACGAACGGCTCTCCCAGATGCCCACTGTTTGTAATATATAAGCAAGGCAGCTGAAATGAAGCCATCCAGGGATAAAATTGTAACTCTAATGCCGTCGCAGTCCAACTTGTAGGATTTTCTCTAAATCCAATGCCGTATTACTAGGGCTGCAACTTGGGACAGGCAGTCCGAACCCAGCTTGTTTGGGCCACACATTTGAGCTATATGGGTTATTGTGACTGCTAGAGTTTGGCCTAACTTTGGGGCCGAGTTTGGTCAGGCATAAGTTCAGCCTGAAGGAACTAATTGGCCTTAATATTATATCAAATAATTTATGCAAATTATATGATATATAATTATAATTAGCCGTCTGAAAGCGCCACTCAAAACTTAATTTTATAACCGATTGAGTTAAGTATACGCTAAGCTGTTATATTTCGGGTTGAACAAGGACTGATATCGGTCCTGGGTGGACCGGCCCAACTTTGAGCCTTAGTTCTTTTTGTGGTATCCAGATGACTTTACTGCCCTCTCCTTCCACGGTTTGAATAAACCCCACTACCAATGGACATGATGAAGAGGTTGCACAAAGAGCTGTTATAGGGTGCAATGTATTGTCGAGGTTCATGGGAATCCGGCTACAAACAACAGCCTTAATGGGGTGGCAATGTTTGATACGACCCACAAATCCAATACAAAATTAGCAGGTTAGGATTTACTGTAATTTTGTTTTAGGTCAAAGCAGATTGATCTATTTAGACAGTATTAATATGTGGATTATGTTCGAGTTGACTCATGTAATCATATACCCTTAACTTGACATGGTCATGATGCAAACATGACCCACCAACATAAATATAGACTCGACATGAACACAACTTGCCAACACAAATTGCCACCTCTAAGTCTTATCCTAGTTATTTGGGATCTGCTACACAAATCATGTTCCATTATTCACTCTGTCAAGGGCCATATATCTACTATTAAATCACAAGTCACAATGTCTCTGCTCGCAAAGTCATGCAACAAATTCAGATTGTTCACTGCACGCCATAGGTGTGCCACCGTATTTCATTATGCTCTAATCGAATGGACTAGATTCTTTATGTGGGCCATCCTGTATATATCGTTCGGAGGAAGTTGACAGGAATAGTATCATTTGATCTTATAATCCCATGGTTCGATAACATGCCAATACAGAATTAGTGGCCGCACATTTGGGCCCATCTGGTGGTTGGGCTTGATTCCGTTAACGAAAATCATCTGCCTAGCATCTTAAGCCCAGCGTACTGTTGTTTACGCTTAACATAAGGGGTGAAGTGGTGCATGGGCCTTTATCTAAGTAGGGCTGTCAACGGTTGAATCTGAATAGAATATAGGCATATCCGCATTTGTATTTGTTTATTTAATCAGGATCAAATTCGAATATTTTACAGATATTTACAAAAACAATAAAGAGCTATGAAATTATAGATAGAGAAGTGATAAATCAATGAGAGAATGGGGAACTGGCTATTGGGAGCTTTCTTTCATTCAAATTGAGTATGAGAGATTTGAAATGCATTAAGGTTGAGGTTATAGTATTCATATATTGTATTATACATAACATGTCCTACAACATTATAAAATAAATATTAATTATATATTAATTTCAACAGATTTGAATATTTAGTCAAATAATTGAATTGGATATAGATGCATTCAAATCAAATATTAGCGAATTGAATACGGATAATAATTGGATAATTGACGGCCCTAGATTATCCAAGGTCACAAACCACGCTTAACACTATTTTTAAACAAGATCCAAAACATTCAGTTTGAGATCTGGTTCATCTATAAAGGGGACAAAAGTAACAGGATTAACGGTTTTGCCGATTGATCGAACTAAGTTCAAAGAAAGGGAAGGGTTTGTTTCAATCCAATTTTCACGTACATCCTTCACACACAAAAGTGAATAAATAAATAAATTTGACATAGATACAGGCCAGGTTCAAACTGAACCACGTAGAAGTTCAAATTTATAAGAACTTGAACCATTTATGAACTATATATATACTGTAGCAATACTGGAACTATCTTATACTTTTTTTCTAACTTCGGATTTTATTTGATTTTGGCCAGGTGGACTTCTGCGGAACCTGGCCTTCGAACTGGTTATAACTTATAAGTTTTGGAGACTGGAGACGGGAAAGTGGTTTTGGGCCAGTATTGGATTCTCCTAGGCGCGCCGGGCCCCGAGCCTGTGCCTTTGACAATCCTAGGCCTGATCCTCAGCTTGGATGGTCTAGATGCTTCAGGAAATGTACATTCATGATCTGTACGCACGCAAGCTATTAACTTGCACTAAAAATTAGGTGAGAATGAATCTTATTCTTGTGAGAACTGTGAAAACGGCATCAGGGTACGAACACATCAGCGCCGAAAAGTGATAAGTGCCCCCCAAAAAGTGCAAATCACTTTTCAGTACTGATGCATCAACCCCTCTGGTGCCGTTTTCATGGTTCTCACGAGATTCGTTCTCACATAATCCAAGCCCACTTGAGTCGTTTGACTAATGGACCACCTTTTGAATGGGTATGAAAACAATCACAACCAGTGAGCCATACGATCAAATCAATGCATGTGGCCCATATAGTAGATATCATAAATATTTCGAATGGTAGTCCATGGAAGCATTGCAAGTATATGTCACTGTTGGAATATATTAAATATATTAACTCTAATCTCTCCTACAACCTTAGGGTTTTCAAGAGAAACAGTTAATTGATTTATTTTTTATGGTATCGTAACAGATTTTAGGTGGTTAACTCAAACCTTTCGGTAAATGCAATTATTGTGCATATTCTACAGACTCACACAGCTCCCCATCCTTCATTGTCCAGCTTCCATTAGGGGTGGCAAATTGTGTTGGCTGGTTGAGTTTGTGTCATGTCGAGGTAAGGGTATATAACTATATGTGTTAACCTAAACTCAATCCATCGATTAATCATGTCAAAGCAAGTTGACTCTCTTTTTTTCATTTTCTTTTTTAAATAAATAAGTTGAGTCACTTTGACCCTAAACACATTTATAGTTAACCCTAACTTGCTAATTTCATGTTGGGTTCAGAGGTTGTGTGGTAATTCATGTTGGCAAGTCAGATTCGTGTCATGTCAAGTTAAAGATATAAGACTATTTGGGTCAACTCAAACTTGACATATTTATTAATTATGTCAAAGAAGATTGACCTGTTTTGACCCAAAACACATATTACAGTCAAGCCTAACCCCCTAATTTCATGTTGAGTTCATGTTGGATTCGTGGGTCATGATGCCACCATCCCTAGCTCGTACAACCTTGGGATTTTAGGAGAGACTGTTAATTGTTTTATTTAAGAGTTAAACAGATAGAACCCTAGATAGAACCAACCTGGGAACATCAACGGTAAGTATGTTTTTTTATTATTATTATTGATGATAATAGCATTAAGTAGTTAAGATAAGGCTTTCTTGAGTTGAATTGTACATTTATTACTTTTATCTTCTCTATGGAATACAAGGATTTGACCATTTTGGATCACAGACCACCAAATCATTTTGCTTCCCTGTTGCCTCAAAAGCAAACCGACGATGAGAGTTTGATTACGTGGGTAGAAAATTAGATTTAAGTCAAACTATTGTACGTTGCTTTCGCCACTAAAAAACTCCCCAACTGAAGCAAGACATGGGATGCTTCGCGGAACAAAGACAGCTTCTATTGTGAATAAAAGTAGCCTTCTGTCAGAGGATTAGGTTATGGAAAGATCTTTTGCCTTTGAATTCAAGTGTAATTGTGATTGTACGATACATAACTACATCAAATCAAGATCTCACGGCTAAAATGAGGCCATACAAACAATGCTGATTTTATAGTGTATAATCCCGACCTTTCTCTTCCAAGTCATCTGTTTGCCGAGAATCCCAAAGCAGGAAAAAGCATCTCAAGGGTATGCTAGTAAACACATACGGTAATTGGTGGAAAGTTGGAACAGGACTCCTGAAGAGAGGATCAGGACTGATCCCGAGGCTGCCCACAAAGAATCCAATTCCTCCATATCAAGCTCCCGAGCCCGGATTTTGTGCACATGAAAGAGGTGCACAAGTTGTGTGTATGGACCAAGGGGTGATGCATCAGCACCGAAAAGTGATTTACACTTTTTGGGAGCATGCTTATCACTTTTCGGCACTGATTCCACCCCCTGATCCATGTGCACTAATTGCGCACCTCTTTGTGCGCACAAAATCTGGGGGGCAAGCTCCCTATTTCATCACTATCAGTCAATCACGAAGCAAGGAAAAGGATCTCCAGGGTATTTTGGTAAACATACTAGGTGGTTAACTACAGTGGAGGCTCACTGTGTATTTACCTAAATACCGAATTGGCTTTGTTCAAACTGGAAGCTTGATACAGAGACCTACACTTGATCATGAGTCCGGACATCTGTACCAAACCCTATACTAGACGACCAATGAACCAATCACTATCTTGACCATCTGGTATGTAGCATTTGAAAGGTACCACTTCAAACAAGAATCTCAATCGTCCAATTTGTAGATCTTTTGCTGGATTTTGTTGATCATCCAAAGCCAAAGCTGAGTGACATCAACCAAGTATGTTATTGATTCACATGCTCTTTAAAAAATGGGTAAACTGACCAGGCCATGGGCCAGAGGTTGTACTGTTATTAAGCCTTGCTCAGGCTCAACCCCACTCAGAATCTAAAAAAACCTTACCCTAAAGCCTGGCCCATTCATAGACCAGTTCTAAGAGGAACGATTAAAAAGATGGGAACAAATGTTCTGTCCAGGATTTGGTATGCCCTACCGTGTCCTACACACAAAGGCTGGGTGTATAGGGTTAAAACTGTAAAAACCGTTTTCAAATGGAAAAATAGGTACCCATAAATATGGGTGTATAGGTTTAAAACAGTAAAAAAAAAAGTGTTCAAATGAACATTTGCTCCCTATTTAAAAGAGGGACCAAATTCAAAAAACCATCACGTGTTAGATGACACAGTAAGACATACAAAATCCTGGATAGAACATTTACTCCCTAAAAAGATAAGTACCAATGCTCCCTTGTGGCTGCCACAACATCCTTTTACAGGAAAGGTTAGGGGTCAAATCCCCTTGGATACGGGGCGATATCACCTGCGATGCCCCCCTGTGCGACGCTCGATGGATGAGACACAAGTGGGGAATCCATTCACTTTTTGGAGGTGACCTCCAAAAAGTGAATGGATTCCCCACTTGTGTCTCATCCTTCAATGTCGCAAAAGGGAGGCGTCGCAGGTGATATCAACCCGGTGTCGCCTGCTTCTCTCATGGCTGTACTGGTTCGTTTCTACTGTGGCTGACAAGTTATGTATGCCCTAGTGGCCCGGACAAAAATAATAATAATAATAAGTACTAATTACTTCATACCCAGCATTTATTTGACATTGATCTGATCTTTAACCTTGGTTACTTTAATGAGAAGTCAAAATAACAATTGATGCCTTAGCAATTTAACTTATTAACGAGGGACAAGGCTATCTTCATTAACCATAACTTTATTACAATCATGTCAACATCATCTTTTGACGGGTGATGTATACTAAAACACACATCTATTTATTGCTTACACCGACTGAAATTAAGAAAGAAAGACAACCCATTTTATGGATTACCAACTCATTTACCAAAAATACTAATTAAGTTTCAAATAAACTTAACTTAGTAAAAGCATAGACCATTCACCTAGCCACCCTACAATCCAATCTGACCTCTTGTCCTCCCGTGAGGCTACTCATCTTGATCATGGCCTTCACAAAAGCTTCATTGAAGGCTTCTCTGGAGGTAGCAAATTTGGAGACCAGCCCTTTGGTCTCTGGGTTAGTCAGCAGAGCTTGGTCGGAAGAGAACAGACTCTTCCCTTCGAAGAGGAGCTTGTAGTATGTGTTATCGAACGTCGCCGAACTGGTATCCATGGTGGTTCCGGCATTCTTTGCCTTGTTGTTCGCCGGACAAATATTCCTAAGGCTTGCTGCAAACCCCTGGTGCATTGAAGGGTCTATATCATGAGTGGAATTGAAGTTGTGGATTCTGTTATTGAAGGATGAACAATGAGAGAATCCAAGGGTGTGACCTCCTACATATTGTTCAAGGGTAAAATTAATCATTTTCAAAGAGAATGAATTTTAAGCACCCTTCAAAGAACTCACATTTATTGATTGTTTGTTACTACCTGATAGAGCCACTAGGTCTTCCATAGATAAACCTCTCTGAGAGAAGCTTTGTTTCAATTGAGCTAAGTTGAAGGTGGGAGCTGGTAATTGTCTTGTTTCACTTGCCTTTGAAACTCTTCCATCTTTTCTTCCCTTGGGTACCTCCCAAGTGGGACCTCCAGTCTGAGAAATACATATAATTCAACCAGTACAAAATTGTAAGTAATTCATGATCATTCTCCATAAAAAAAATAAAACAGTTGCAACTAATCCATCCACATCCTGATGGCCAAAGTCTATTCCTTAGATTGTTGTCTGCAACATTCCATTTGCATATTTTTATCTTCTTTGGCAAATGAAGGGAATAGTTATATGTAATTAATTTTTTTTTTCTATTTGGCCATGTCTAGTTGCCATGAAAAGCTGGTTTTCTTGTGATTCTTGGCAATTTTTTCTCAGGGAAATCATTTTCAAGCTGTCTGGTTACCAAGAATAGAAATCCTTAATTTTCAAATTTTTGTAACATAACTAACTTTTTTCTTGGCTGCTACCATATTGTTTTCATACAACTCTTGCCCGAAAATCCTCCCTTTCTCAAGAAAATTGCACACATAAGTTCTTCTTTTTCTTTTTCTCGCAACCAAACAACCATAGGAAAATGACAGAAAAATACAGATTTTTTCTTTTCTTTTCTTTGTAATTTATTTTCTATCCTTTTCTATTCAATTCAAGGCAAGCAGACAGGACC
>JAOXJP010000015.1:1219905-1239465 GCA_025762735.1 Platanus orientalis | reverse complement strand
GGGGTACATACATAAGCCGCATAATGTTGTCTGCATCAGTTTTTCTCCTTTTTGCTTTGGTCGCTTGTTTCTTTCTTTTATTCACCTTTCCAGGTGAATCCTGATGTGTTTCTTTCTTGCTTGTTCTCTTATAAAAGTTTCTTCTTATCTCTCAAAAAAAGCAAAGATGGCGATACATCAAGTCCATCTCTCTTTCTCAGAGCTTTCGGTGTCTTTCAATTGCTAGCTAGAATGCTCCATTTTGACAATTTTTTTCTTGAAGAAGATATATTTATTGCATTTGTCTAAATCAGTTTGGGTTTTCAATTTTAATATTTTTTGTACCATAACCAAATAATTCGATTCTTAAAGGATCTTTGGCTAAATAAATGGAATCGGATATGAAGCCCAATTTTAAATATCCACCAAATAAATAACAGAATACGGATATACATGTATTTTGGATAATTACGCCCGCTTAGTATTCAGTTCATTTACATCCCTAGTTAAAGAAGCTTAAGCAGATTAGTAAGCAACAAAGATAAATCGCCATGGCGCAAAATCAAAGCATACAAGTACTCCGTTCCTTTATTTTTCATCAAATTGCATTAAAAATCTTGCAAGTCATACTTAGAGGATCAAAACATGTTTAATACCAAATAACGTAGGATGAGAGAACTGATGAGTTTACACAAAGACAAGAAGTTCAAGATGAAGTTAATCACCTTAGAAGAATCGGCATTCTAAGCTTTGATACCAAATAAATGTAGCATTAAAGAACTAGACCTGAAATTACACCAAGTCAAACACCTAGAAAAAGAATCATTATCTATGCTCTAACATGATTTTGATGTAGGATGAGAGATTTTGATGTGGTCCTTGCTTCCTTGCCCGCGTATTTTCTTTCCCTCCATGTTATTCCATCTTCAATAGTCAAACTGATTGAAAAGATGCAAAGGGATTTCATTTGGGGGTTAGAAGGAAGCTAATGTTCCTCATCTCATTGCTTGGGACGAGATGTGCAAGCCTAAAAAAGTGAGAGGTTTGGGGATAAGAAGAATTAAGGATGTGAATAGAGAGCCCTTCTTTCCAAGTGGTTATGGTCCTTTGGAATTGAGGAAAATTCCTTATGAAGGAAGGTGATTGCAACAAAATATGGTGCCATCAACAAATGGGATCCGGGATGCGGTGTTGGCCCCCATGGGGTCAATCATTGGAAAGGCATTATGTCTTTGGCTAAGCGATTTGAAGAAGCAATTCATATGGAGGTTGGCAACATTAAAAATAGGCATTATGGGCCAACTACTACAACTACATGTGCATCTAGTGCAATGACTTGGAAGCAAGCTACTTTGACCATCTTTCGAAGTTCTAAATAATCTCAAACATTGTAGGAGCGGACTGCTCTACATTCAGCCATGCCACAGCGACCCCCAAAGCATGATGGACGAGACGCAATCCGGCAGCCAATTGTTGGTTCTACATAACCAAACAATTTCCGCAGGTATGTTATTCCCATACCGCTCTCTTATAAAATCAAGAGCTATGGAATGGGCCGTCCCTAAAAGACCTATCCAAGCGTCAATTAATGCAAGACCCTCTATTGGGATGATACTTGGTGTGGGCATAGACTCTTAAAACTGGAAGTCCCATCCATCTTCAACATTACCTCCAATAGGAATGTAATGGTCGTTGATTGTTGGAGAGAGGACAAAGGAAAACAAAATTGGCATATTCCCCTTAGGCAGTAACTAAATGATTGAAAGATCAATGATATGGCTCATATTTTGCGCATTCTTGACAACTTTCACCTCTCTCTTGATAAGAAGAATAGCCATAGATGAACATTGGAAAAGAATGGTAATTTCACAGTGAAATTGTGTTATGGGTTATTTGATCCGAGGACGGTGGAATCCTATCCTTGGTTGATTGTTTGGAAAAGTAAAGCTCCCTCCAAAGTTATGTTCTTATGTAGACAGTCCTCAAAGGTCGGATTCATACCTTTGATAACCTTCAAACCCAATATGTGCGATGCAGTGGCAATGCAATGGTTAGAGAACCTTTGTTGAAGCCAAGACCAAGGTTTTCAAAGAAAACCAAGTGATCTCCATGCTGCCCACTGATTTTTCTCTTTAATTTAGTGTTTTTTTATAATGTTTTGGGAGGATTTTATGAATGAATTTAATGTAATAAGGCCATATGATCCCTGGAAAGGGGTTAAGAATAAATTGGAGAGTTTTAGGATGTTTTTGAGAGTTTTTTTTTTAGTTTTCTAAAGTAGTTTTTAGCCTGGCCGTACAGCCCATGTTATAAGGGTATTTCGATCCATTTTTTTTTTATTTTTATAAACAGGTTTACACACCTTTTGTACGACTAATTGGATTTTTGAAATAAAGATACATGTTTGGCAGCTCGTGGAGCTTGGTTCTCTTCTCCATCTCTCACGGTTAGGTGAGGTTTCCTTCTACCTTTTGTTCTTTCATCTTCTCTTCTCTATTCCATCATCGATTTACTTCATCTTCTTCTATCTTCTTATTTAAGTTTTCTGCAGAAAGTAATTTTTCTCTCTTTCAATCTCCATCTTATCTCTTCTTTTACATTTTTCTTTGCTATTCTACATCACCCATCAATTTTATCATCTTTCCTCTTTGTTCTTTCTCTTCTTGTTACTAAGTTCTTGAAATCTGAAAATTTTCCAGCAACTAAACTTTTTCTACTTACTCTCTAACCACTCCATATTCCATAAAAACTCAATTCGTTTTAAACCTAACCTTCCTACATTTCTTGAACCATAAACCCTTCTATATAATTTTCCCCAATTTTTATCTTCAATTTCTACATTTCCTGAATTTTGCCATTTCCTTGAAACCTAAACCCAACTTAGTTAGCCGTACACCTAAACCCCACATTTTCTTTTAGTTTTTTTTTTTTATTCACAAAATATATCATAAATAGGGGGGACTGCATGCCCTTGGTGTCCCCTCGCTCTTCGGGTTTCAAAACTCAAAACCGAAATTTAGGGATTTTGCTCCTTTTTCCAATTTCTTTAATATTTCTTTAATTCCTTTTTAGTTTCTTACTTCTTTTCATCCTTTTAATCATTATTTTGTTAATTGGTTGATTTTGGTTCAATTTCTTCAAAGACTTAGGTTTCTTGAATTCTTTCTTTAATTTTACAGCATTCTTTAAATTTCAAGAACCTATCTTTATGTCGTGTTCTTAATTGATTGGTATAGGAATCTCGTTTTCCTTGATATCCTACATTAATGTTCTCTCTTTGTTACGGTGATGTGGAATCCATTGACCATATCCTTCTTCATTATCCTTTTGCCCTTTTTTTGGATAATATTATCCTTTTGCCCTTGATATTTGGAGAATGTTGTTCTCTATATCCTTGGGCTTCCCAAAGACTATTCCTAATTTGTGCGCACAATGGAATGGTTTCGGGAGGAGTGGTAAAAGAAAGAGGATTTGGAATTTCTGGATTCTAACCATTTGGTGGTCCCTATAGTTGGAACGGAATAGTAGACTTTTGGATAACTATTCGAAACCCTCGTATAAGGTGTACAGGCATGCTCGGAATAGATTTTTGTGGTGGCCTACTGATGAGGACAACAGGTCCAAGCACGAGTTCCAGGTCTACTAGAGGCGACGCAAGAGGGTGGCACCGACGCTTTAGTTCCATTAGGATGTTTGTTTTTATTTTTTATGTCCATTTATTTCATGTTACATATAGTGAGGGTATTTCTGTCATTAAGAGTTATTTAGGGAGGTTTTTGCTAATTTTATAGTTTGGGGGTTATTTTGTCATAAAAAAATAAGATAAGGGTTTGATTTTTTAATTGGTTTCTAATTTGTAATCAACCCTAATCGTGGGACCCTATAAGAGCCCACGGCCAAGGTTTTTGAAGGGAGATCGAAAATTGAATAAAAGTTTTGTTTGTTAGTTGTTAATGGCTTCTCCTTCTTCCTTTACTTGCAGGTTGAAGATACCCAAAACCCTGGAATGGGTTTAGGCTCCACCTAGTTTAATGCTAGTGGTGGAGGCTATTCCCTTCCCTTAGGTTAAAAGTTTTTTCCTCCTATTAATTTCTTCTTCTTTGTTATGGTCTGTGGAATTTTATGCTTGCTGAAAACAGGGTATTTGACTAAGAATCATCAACAACGATCTCCCATGGAAGATTTGATCAACCTCTAGTTTCCCAGTGTTGCATACGTCTGGAACAACCCACTTTGTGGCTGAAGACAGAGATTACATTCACTTTTGGTGAAGTTCTCCTCGGATTTTCTACACTTAAGCGTGAGATGCTGCTGCAGGGTGCTTGTATGAGATTAGTTCCTGACTTCAAACCCCTGTGATCTCATCGAGCTACTTCTCCAGGGTGATCAGCACATCAGAATGACCCCGTTCTGAAGTGTCTCTCTTCGGTTTGTTTCAGTTTTCACAGAGTTGTGTCCAGAGGTTACCCACATCAGGCGCAAGTCGTTGATTTCGAGTGATCCCACAAGATTAACTCCAATCAGCTCATATTTAGGGATTTGATTTGGGATCGTGTCCCATAGGATAAAGGAATCTTGGGCGATGCAATATATGGTGGGGCCCAGTTTAAAATTTCAAAAGTGATCAAATTCTGATCACATCTATCTACAGGAGGCATTAACATTGAAGAGAAGAGACATTGTAGGAGATTAACTCCACACTCCTATTTCCTAGGAGCTGGACCAAGAGCTTTCAACAGGGTTTACCTAACCCTGGGCCGACACTACAACAAGAGGAGGGCATCCCAAATCTGTTGGGAATCACCCCATTCCACCTGGGTAACATAGGGGCTGGCTGTAGTGCTTAAACAAGGCCTGAAATTTTTTGCCACTTCAAAACTCACTTGCTTGATCAATTTTAGCATAGCATCATCCCCAATCTTCTCCTAGAAGCTTCACACTGAGTATTGGCAGCATCTACAAGTATTTCTGTGACTCTATAATTGCCTCTTTTGAATCCTATGGTGGTTATGTGATTCGGTTGATGGCTGATAGAGTTACTATTCTGAATATAAATTCCATGTTTAAACATGATATTTGTCATCCCTAACCCTTTCTAGTCTTTGCCGATTTGATTTCCTAATAGTTTTCCCCCTCACCCATATTGTTTTCCCATATTTTCTTCATGTTTTTTTTATCAATTTTAGACACTTTACTATGTTATGAAATTTTGGACAGCAACCTAACCATTTTATAATCTCTAAGTTAATCAATATTCTAATCATATTGTTTAGGTTTAATATCATCCATTGTTTTGTACTCTCTAATTCTTAACATGCATATTGAATCAAACTTTAAAAAAAAAAAAAAAAAACACTTGAATTAGTGTATGTATGTGCAAGTAGAAATCTTGTTTATCTTTTATAATTGCTCTATCAATTTTATTCATGTCTCTTGTGCACACACCCACTAACTTACATGCAGGTTGCATCACCTTCGGTTTGTAAAGAATTTTTCAAATGGTCCTTTATGGACATCAAGTTGATTTGGGTTAATATTGTAAATTCTGGCTAGCCTCTTTGTTTTTGTTGGAGCTAGCCATTTTTTAGCCTTGGGGATGCCTTATCCCCTTAATGAAATTTGATTATCAAAAAAAAAAAAAAAAAGATTCACAATGCAGTAATATCACCTTAGAAAAATGCTTCTTATAAGCATAGGTACAACCAAATTGGTTAATATAAGAGTGGGTAGAAATTACAGGGATGAGAGAAATAGAAACAAGAGAAAAGTGATAAACACATGTAACTTGTATGTCATCTTCAAGGTCACATAAACCAATAAAGGACCTATTTCTCACTTCTCTACCCACAACACCTCGTATAAAATAACACCTACACAGAACCCTAAAGGATAGAAAATTTACAAAGGCCCAATGAGAGTTTGGCATGACTCACTATATGAGCTCATAAGACAATGTCTTCCAGGTTCATGTCTATCATAGCCAAAATTCGCTGGGAGATAGGCTAGTGAATTGAAGGATAAGATTGTCGTCTTCTTTTGTCAAAAATTCTATTCCAGAGGATTATGTGTAGGTTGAGTCCAGCTCTCTGTTGTTGTATTAGCATGTGTTATTTTTATTTTTATTTTTGGGTGCTTTAATAAAGTTGTTAATTATCCACACACACACACACAAAAAAAAAAAAGGTCTTCCAGGTATATTTTAGCATATAAACTGGAATTCTTATATTGAATTATATAAGATATTATATTTATATGAAGTTCACACACATTCAAATCCTTTTCACTACAGGTAACCAGTGGGATATGTATAGAGATAGTGCACCCCATTCGAAGACATTGCTTTCAAAGTCCCTAGTCAAATACGTTCCTCTTCAGGATGCAAAAGAAATTAGAGCATGTTTTCATTCATCCACTCCATACCTAGAAAAAAAAATTATGAAAAAGGTAATTTAATAAAAAAACACAGAAGAACAAAACAAGCTACAACAGGGAGGCCGAATGGATGAGAGATACAACCGAGCCTCCACCTAGCAAAAGACAACAAAAAAAGAACCCCCTGCCCACAAAGCAACTACTAGACTCCAAGACAGCAACAGAACCAGCCCACTAGCAGAAAGATTATATAAACCCAGCCCAACCAAAAATCCACTCCAGACCTAAAAATCATTTAAAGATAAGTATCCTGCACCACCTAGTCTCCATCCATTCTAACATGAGACTAAAGGTTCATAATCCTTTACTTACGACAATGATTACTACAACTCCATCACTTTTTTTTTTTTTTTTTTTGATAAGAGAAGAAAATTGTATTGAAAAAAAAGAGATAAGACATCACTTTGAGCCACATATTCAGGAATGATGACCCATTGGACATTTGGATCTGTGAGGATGAGTAACTGGTGCTCACTAAGTAAGATATTGAGTGACTCGAACAGGAACTATATGGTGAAGATATTGAGGGTGTGTTTGACTCAAAGATTAAGATGACATCTACAACAAGATGCACCGTAAATTTTATTTTTCACATGTTCAGGTGAATGCTTCCATTGATGTTGAGTGTGTCAGTGGTGCAGGGATTACTGAAGAGGGTGAGATGCAGGATGATGATGATGATGGTGGTGTTGCTGGTGAGGGTGAAGTTGGATCTTCTACCCTGCAGACTCACTAAGTATGAAGATCATCATGTATATCTACTCAAGCAATTGATTGTGGCAGTCTAGGAGGAACACTCACACCGAGTACCAAGCTCTGTGACCCGACAACACCAGGGATTATGGCAGACAACATGGAAATGGGTGCAGCAGAGTTATGGTTATGAAGATGTTTCATATTCAACAGCTGCTCATTATGATCTTCATCAAGTGCTAATTATGGATGGTGAGAAGCAAGCGTTCAATGGTTATGAGTGATAGCTATGGTTAGTCATATGTATATGATGGAGGGAGTTATAGGCAGGTGCAGTCAGATTATATATACAGTTAACCATAGCCTGAAAAATACCCAAAATATGAAAATCCATTCAACCTTATACAACCTACCAGCAGCTTGGAGACGCTAGGTATTCTTAGTATGGAGACTTGGGATACTCAGAGCATCGTCACAAGAACACAAATGAAGAGTTTGTGTTTCTATTTCACCACAGGGAAAGCAGAGGTTAGGGCGTTAACAAGCCAAGCTGAGCAAAGATTTTCCCAGCTCAGGCTCAGCTCAGTAAGATTGAAGTGAGTGCAGCTCAGGCTCGACTCACCAAACTCGAGATTACTGTTTTCCCAAATCTTAAAGCCCAATAGCCAATGAGCCAAACCTGCTACTGAAGGTTAAAGATTTTGCTAGTTGAAATAGGACCAACAGCCCATATAATAACAAGCTGTGCATGTGCGTGTGTGTATATTAATTTATAAATATCTCTAGTGGATAAGTACACAATATCATAAACTATATCAATATGTATTATATACATATATGACAAGCTAAACGCTTAATTGGAGGCTCAAGCTCACTTTGCTAAACAAGCTTAATTGGAGGCTCAGGCTCATCTCTGTGAGCTTGAAACAAGGCTCAAGCTCCGCTAGTGACAAGCTGAGCTAGCTTGGTTCATTGACAGCCCAAAGCACAAGGATATCATTCCCATTATTTTTATTAAATTATATAGCAATATTCAGTCTTATATACATCAAAAGGGTATTGATTCATGTATGATGCAATTTTTTCTTCTATTTCTCACCAATAATCTTCTTTTAAGTATTTTTTAAGGCTCGGATCAATTGAAGATCAGTCAATCCACATCCTGATCAACCAATATAGCCTGATCATGATCCTAAGTTTTCAATCCATGTTGGATGGGATCCTCATGAGAAGCACTTGTTGCTGACTCATAAGCCCAATCAAACTCAAATTGTAGAACATATGCTCTCCTAGAATCATTATTGATTTTAAATTATTGGTCAGATAACAAACTACTGACCAACATTTGAGATCTTGCTAGATGCTTTACATTCAAAATAAATTATAAAAAAAAATTGTCCTAAAAGCTTAAGCCAGTGTTGAAACCATTAGAATTGAACAAGTGAACCAAATCTAAGTACGGAGTGGAAAACTTTACAAGTAAGAACACAGTAAAAACAATAAGTAGGTAGCACAAACAGAGTTTTAGCCCCCAAGGGGACAAGGAGTGGAGAAGTGATCTAGATAAATCAACGCCACAATCTTAAGCTATTCAATGCTTTATGACAGTGAAAAAAACTTGAAGATCTACAATGGCATTCCTATTGTTTTAGCAACCATAGTTAATCCATTCTAACTTGTATCGTCTAAAAGTGACCTAGTCGGTTCTTTGTCGAGGTCTTGGTGCTAAATATTTCTAGTTTTGGTTTCATTCCTAATCGTTAGTCTAGGGAATCAAAAATTCTAATGGATCTCATGAATATCTGTGTGAGCTGACATAAAGAGTAAGTTTTCTTTTGGTGTGATTACCGAATTCAAACTATGAATAACCATCCAAAAAAATAAAATAAAAATTGAACTAGGGAAATGAAAAGTTGTAGATATTTCAAGGCAATGTGAACCTATTTCTGAGGCACCAAACTCCTAGAAAAATATACCCTCTAATTATGACTCCAGAAAATGGAGGGAAATGTTAATAACCAACATCATAATCAAAAATGTTAACAGGCTTGAACCTTTATTCGAAGGTGTGAGGGGATCGACTATAAGAATGAGATCTGATCAATTTGCTCAAGATACAACTAGCATAAATAGAATGCATTTCTAAATAAATCAATTAAAAGCATAAAGGAAAACTATCTGTAGCACATATGGCATGCAGTTGTAAAGTAATTTACAGATTTGAAAATTTAATGACCACCGTAGGGCTCAAAAAAACATTGTTATAAGCCTAAAGCTCATCCAACCCACTAATGACTGGTACAACTAATCAAACACCTCCTCAAGTTCTTGATTACAACAACAACAAAAAACAGAAGTTTATACCTAAAATTAACAGTAAAAACAAATTAGTGTCCTGGCACCAAAAAAAATTACGGAACTAATTGCCAGTATTGGGAGACACTAATTGGGCCTCCCTCAGGCAATAATAGTATGCATTAATTTGCCCACACCAAAAAAGCACAAGATATAAGAACGTCATATGCATGCTAAATTCAACAATGAATTGCTAATTGGAATTAAGATATGTATCTTAAAAATATAAGAGGAATTTTCAAAAAGGCCGCCATTTCAGTGGATAAACAGAAAGTGTAGTCTACCAGTATGCATGATTGCTAATTACAATGCACAAAACATAGTCCGCATCAAGAAAGAGCGAGAAATACCTGCCATCTCGATCCCTGTCTCGTGACTCCCTCTCCCTTTCTCTTTCCCGGTACTCCCTGTCTCTGCTCTTCTCTCTGTCTCTCTCACGTTCAGCATCCTTATCACGGTCGCTATGGTGCCTCACGGAATGGCTCCTGCTGCGGCGTGATCTCTCCCTCTCCCTTTCGCTTTCACGGTCACGCTCTTTTATCCTATCGCGGTCTCTGTCTCGCACCCGCTCTCTATCTCTGTCACGGTCTCGCTCCTTTCCGTTCCTCTCCTCCCTCTCCCTATCCTTATCTCTGTGTTCTCTGCTGCTTCGGGGCCGGTCCCTCTCGCTTCTCTCCCCATCTCTGGTCCGGTGATCAGGAGATGAGCGATGATGAGATGAACCCCTCTCTCTATGCCGATCGTGATCGCGAGACTCATCTCCTGATCTCGCTCGCTTAGAGCGGTATTCCAAACCATCTTCGTTCTCATCACTCCTATGCCTGGAACTCCTACTCCGCTCCTTTTCTCCTGATTTAACAGTTCCATCGCCACCATTCGCAATGCTCTTCTCTTTCGGCGCTTCCGGATTTTCAACTGTTTTCTCTAAATAATCATACTCGTCGAAGTCCATCAAATAATCTTCGAACAAACAAGACTGCACCTTGCCTAAAACCCTAATCACCGTTAAATATCTGCAACTAACGAGGCATTCTCCCAAAACAAAATAAGTTAGAGCCCAAACTGACAAAAAAAAAAAAAAAAATTGAAGTATGAACACAACTGAGTAATCGAGATTTTGCTTCTTCTGTGAAGTTTTCATAATAGAACAAAAAATAATTACGGCAAAACCCTATAAATGAGAAGGAAATATGAAAGAGGATGAGAACATTACAAAACCCTATCTATAAGAAGGAATGTAGGGTTTCTGTAAATCTGAAATTTACCTCTACAGAAAAGAAGCTCAAACCGTAGACAGCAACACGCCTATAACGAGGAGTGAGGCACAAGGGTTTCCTCAAATACAGAAGGACGTCGAGGTTCGCCTGGTGAAGAATGACAGGGTCTCGCTCAATCACTTTAGTTTAGCCTTTAGGGCAAGTGAATGTAAAATTTAGGAGATTGGGCATCACGTGGCATCCGAAGTACCATCTATCATGAGTCCTGAAGAAAATAGACGATAATAACCGTCTATCAATGTCAAAGTACGACTCCGAGAGTCACGAACTAGCCAGTGAATGGATAAAAAATGCTCACCTAAACGAATGCTAACCACTGCTCCTTATCAGACGGCGGGCACATCAGCGTCGAAAAGTGAATATGTGCCCCCAAAAAAGTGAAAATCACTTTTCAAGGCTGATGTGTCAACCTTGAGAAGGAGCGGTGATGAGCTTTTGATAAGAGAAGCTAAGTATGCGTAGGAACAGGAATTCCATCCGACTGGGCAGGTCTCATCTACAACTAGTCCGGTTGAATTTTTTTTTTCTTTTTTTGTGGAAGGGGACTGATGGAATACACCCGGATCAGCTGCCAACAAAACTATACAAAAGGGAGCAAATGTTCTGTCCAGGATTTTGTATGTTTTACCGTGTCCTCTATCACTGGCTGACATGTGATATCTTTGAATATTCATTTATTCACTTTTTACTGTTCTAATTGGGTACATATTTTTTCATTTAAAAGCTGTTATTATAGTTTTAACCCTATGCACACAGCCTTCGTGCCTTAGACATGATAGGACATGTAAAATCGTGGACAGAAGATTTTTTCCCCAAAAACCTATCTTTATCTTATCATGCAAGTTTTTTTTTAACTAATTATAATAGATCATTTGAAAAGAATTATGAATATTCCTTTGGTGCATAATTTATCATAAGTATTCACATCCTTTGTTAAATACATTATATTTTTCATATAAAAAATAATGGTTAAATATATTAATTCGTGTCTCTCCTATTACCTTAAGGTTTTCACAGTTTGCAAAATTTAGTGGTATGATGCTTGACAAAAAAATCAACAAAAAATGAAAAGATAAAATGGGTACTTTTATTATGATTATTATTTTGCCACATGTCAACCACTTAAATTTGTAGAATGTTTATAAAATTATAGCGATCAATAGCCGATCCAGACCATAAGGTTTTGGGAGGATTGATTGATTCACATCATTTATTAAATACATTATATTTTTCATATAAAAAATAATGGTTAAAAATATTAATTCATGTCTCTCCTATTAGCTTAAGGTTTTCACAGTTTGCAAAATTTAGTGGTATGATGCTTGACAAAAAAATCAACAAAAAGTGAAAAGGTAAAGTGGGTGCTTTTATTTTATTTTATTTTATTGCCATGTGTCAACCACTTAAATTTATAGAATGTTTATAAAATTCTAGCGATCAATAGCCAATCCAGACCATAAGGTTTTGGGATGATTGATTGATTCACATCCTTTATTAAATACTTTAAATTTTCCGTATAAAAAATAATGGTTAAATATATTAATTCGTGTCTTTCCTATTACCTTAAGGTTTTCACAGTTTGCAAAATTTAGTGGTATAACGCTTGACAAAAAATCAACAAAAAGTGAAAAGGTAAAGTGGGTGTTTTTATTATTATTTGTTTTGCCACATGTCAACCACTTAAATTTGTAGAATGTTTATAAAATTCTAGCGATCAATAGCCGATCCAGACCATAAGGTTTTGGGAGGATTGATTGATTCAGTATTGATATAAAACAAGAGCTACACCAGGTTATAAGTTGGAATCCTCATAAAAGTCAAAGTATTCTCTCAATGTGTTTGAACACACATAAACTATGCACATGTGTACACGCATTGTGGACTTGTACATGTTTGTTAAAGCATTTCTAGGAAAGAACAACAGTGTTCGCATTGGAGGATTGGTTTTGAGAGAATTGATTAATTTATCTTATTAGAGAATTTATGATGGGGAGAGGCGGATAGAGAGAAAATCCTCCTTCAAAAGGATCTGTCACAGCTACAAAAGTGTGTGATTTGACTGAAGCTTGGAATTCAAATATTGAGGGCGATAAAACCACTCACATTGGTCACCGCTCACAATTGTAGAGGATTTCGTACTAAAGACGATCCTCTCTCTGGAGGGGGAAGGGGAGGGGGAGATGGGATAGGGAGGGAATCGTGGGATTAGCCCTTTACCCAAAAAAAGGGAGGGGTTTGCACTTATCAACCTTTATGCATAATTGTTGGACAACTTGACAACTGTAGCAAGGCCGGAAGCCAAAGCTATTTACGCAAGATTTCTTCTCAGCCACCCAATTCATGGATTGGCAAATGGTAAGCAAGAGCTCACTCCAAATCCCTCCAACTCTTAGGCCCTGTCTTGCTGCCGAATTGAATAGAAAAGAAAAGAAAATCGCACAAGAGAAGAAAAAAAAAAAAAAAACTGTAATTTCTATCATTTCCAATAGCTGTTTGGTTGTCAGAAAAAAGAAAAAAGCTTGTCTCACAATTTCCATGTGAAAGGAAGGATTTTCAAGCAAGAGCTGTGTGAAAATAAATGGGTATTGATAAGAAAATAAATAGATGCATGAAAAAATTATGAAAATCCAAGATTTCTCGTTCTTGGCAACCAGAAAGCTTGAAAATTATTTGCTTGAAAAAATTTCACCAAGAATCACAATAAAACCAGCATTTCAGGGCAACCAGACAGGGCCTTACAAGATCATACCAACCCGTGTATTATCATGCATTTGCTGTTTTACTTATCATCCAGATCCAGGCGGAGTGGCCTATTGCAAGTAGTCAGCTCCAGCAATGTTGCTTAATCATCCCCTGTTGCACATGGAGTTCTGAACCATCCAATTAATGGTTGGACACATGGGAACTGATGTATCATTACCATTGATAAATCGATATTTTAGAGTTGGGTAATTGTAATTAAAGAGTCCTAGAACCATCCAATTAATGGTTGGACACATGGCAACTGATGTATCATTACCATTGATAAATCGAAATTTTAGAGTTGGGTAATTGTAATTAAAGATTCCTAGTTACACAGCAAACCAAAAACACAAACTAGGAAGAGTTTCACGCAATAGCAAACAAAATGGCCATATGTGACTAATAGTTGCATAGTGGAAAGAAACAAAACAAGCATTTGTGCCTATAGCAGAATAGTGGAAGGAAGAGCAATAACAAAATCCTCGAAGTCAGAATTGCACGTACAATGTATTAATTACTTTCCTGTGATTGATGATATAATGGTGTTTTATCTTTTTTGATTAATGATATTTACAACCAGAACAGAAAGGCTCTGGCAAACTCAAGAAAAATAAAAAGAGTGGAAGAGGAAGAAAAAAAAAAGAACATTGTAGCCGGAATCCCTTGAACTTGAGAGTATACTGGACCTGATCTTTGTTAATATATGATACAGAGGTGGCCTAAAATTTTAATCTATGGGGCTACAAGAGACAAAAGAATGTTAAAGAATGGCTAATAAGAACAGAGACAGTATGATGGAAGCAATTCTGAAACAGGAGCGGTGCAGACAAGAAGAAAGGCTAAGGTTAGGTGGTGGTCCCACTGAAACCTGGGAACTGTTTCTGGTCTCTTTTGTTGCTTCTGGAGTGTAATCACCTGGTCCAACAGCAACTGCAGGAGGCGCAGTGGTAGAGTTTTGCGGCCTTAATGGGAAAGAATTGGAATCCTCGACATCAGAACCTAAGGCAACCAAAAAGAACATTCTAGTTATCGACCAATAAACATTTGTTAACAAGCATTGAAGACAAATATATGCAAAGGGGGAATGGCACTTACAATTAAACTTTTTCCAGCCCAAGACAAATTTTTCTCGATCAAATACAATACGGTAGCCAGTCATGAAATTCTCTGCATGGATATCGATAATTTGGGTGTAAACAACCATCTCCAACACACAGTTGTTTCACCATTAAGGCCTAATCATCATATTAGTTTTACTAAGAGTGAATTTGCAAACGATTTTGGGCCCTTACAAATGCCTTTCTGCAGGTTGGTATACATGGTAATAACAAGGTTTAATTTACATAATACAATAGTCTGGTAGATTCTTCAAACACTACAAACTACTCACAAATACACAGTTCAGAGAGTTTTGAGTATCTTAGCTCATACCAAACAAGTACCCATACATCAACTGCATGCACATCTCAAAGACTAAAATACTTGGGATAAGGCTGTTGCTGTTGTTGCTAGTTGTCATAGAGCTGATTTAGTTTTGATTCAAAATTTGATGTAGGATCGAATGGATTCAGAGCTAAACAATTAGAGCTTTAAGCCTCTAATCAAACAGCAGACAATTAGGGTTTAATAGGCTAAATAAAAGACAGGTTTGGGTGTTCAAAAGCAATGGAAATAGATTCAGATTGAAGATGAAGAACTGATTTTTAGTCTCAGGTTTACAGAAGTTTAGAAATTTGAACAAGGACAGTTTCACATTCCACATCAGCAGCTCATGTTAAACAACCAATAACACAAACATGCAAATATTACTTAAAACTAGAAAACTTACGTCCAATTATATTGAAGTCAGGACTCTTCACAACAGCCAAGCAATATACAAGTTCAGCCTGCACATTATTAAGAGCAAAATTAAAGCAAGTTGCATAATGTAACACCATTTAACATAAGCAATATCTTACCCGAGTGGAGATAACAATAATTGGATCATAAACAAGAAATGGGCTTCCACTTTTCATGGTTAGACTCATGCTGGGTATCATACTAGTATTTGCACCAGGACTGCATGTTACAAAGAATGGGATTTAGACTTGAATCTAAAGATTTTGCAGTCATACGGCTAAAATTTCAGGTAAATGACCTCATATCATAACAATATTCAAAAGGGATCCTTGGATCAGGCGGACGCCGTCTATCTTGTGCCTGTAAATTGAACTGCAAAGAGCACAGAGTTGCAAAGTAAATAATTTAAGCTCTAGAGCAACTAGACATAGTTGACTTTCATCATTTTAAGTACTTACACTCTCTGAGAGGCGTGTATATGCTGGATCAACCAGGTAGGTAAAGGAAGTACCAGAATCAAAAAGAGCACTAAAATCTGTATCAATGAGGCTTGTCCCCAGGCGTATTTGAATTACACTGATATTATACATTGGGCTGCCACACAATATTTATTTATTATGCTTTCCTGTAAAAATCTATCACTCACAATCCATTACACATGCAATGAGAATGAAGAGAAATAAACACTCACTGCAATTGGTTAAGATTGAAGGGGGTTTCTTCTTGGTCAGGGCTACCTTTGTCTCCAAAGCTTATTCTTCCAATGCCATCACGTCCAAAACACATAGAGAAAGAATCTGCTATGAGGCCTTTCCTGGATAAAATGCTAGGGACAGACACCTTCTCCATACCAAGCCCAAATAAACCATTCGGAGCTGCAACATCTAGAAATGAACCGGTTTGAACCTGCCCACATCTGCATGACCCAAACATCATTATCAGATCAACAGGGATGTGCTACTCAGATACACATTTGGGCAAGTTACATTTAAGTGTTGTATCAGGAGTTCAGGCCGGAAGAAGAAAGAAGCTTGAATAAGGAACCCTATAAAAGTAGCTCAATCAGTTCACATATTGCATCCAAATCATGAAGTCATGGGTCCCATCCAAGCTTACCAACCAAAAAATAATGTAGCTATATAAGATTTCAAACGAAACAAACTAAATAAGACAACAACACACCCAAATGTGATTGCTGCATCAACAACTTGTGGAAAACCATCTTCTGTCATTAAGTGCAGAACATCCTCTATCAGAATGCCGGAAGTTGAGGTATCAGCAGAAACATATGACACCATGTAAGGACAATTGCTAAACGTTCCAAGGCATCGATTACGTTGTGCACATAAACTATTGTTGCAAGTGACTTTTTTGCTTGTTGACGATCCTTTAGGATTATAGATATTGAGCTCAAAATCCTGCCAAAATAAAAGATAATTTGTTTGGCAGTAATTGCTAAAGTAAAACTAGTCCTTGGTAGGAATAAAAACAAAGAGACCCAACAAAATTTGAATAAATAAATAAAAAGAAATATAAACAATGAACGATGCTGCTAGAAGTTTCCCGAAAACTATTGCCACTAAACTACGAGAATTAATGCTGCAAGGGGTAAAGGAACAGATCAAAGAATTAAAGCAGTTTTGGAGAAGACATATCAGAAATTAAATTTACAAAAAACAAACATTACTTATCCTATCATTTCCAGAAAATTTAACCAAAATTCCAGTAGCTAGTTCAAAAATAAAAAACTATAAGCTGTCTCTTCATCTTCTAGGTGGTAAGAAGAAAGAGCACACCAATCTTTGCTGCACAAATACATAAGTGCTGAGTTTCAATTTTAAGCTGGTTGGTAATTAGTAGAATTGGTCATAATTTTAAGTTTAGAGGAGGCTGCCCGTGACCAAATGGTATTATTTTTCCCATGTGTGTCCTAAGATGCTAACAAAAATATTGGTGACTTAAACAGGTTCATCTATGACTGTCTGTCTACTTTGCATGGGCTGGCAGTTTTTTCAACATTTTATAATTAGAATCAGGTATATAGAATGTGTATGCAGCCATACAAGGATGATTCTTCACTAATTTCAATAACTCATTCCCATATCCCAAAAAGACTTAGCAGGAGCATCCTAAAGTTGACCAGTGTGATAAACTGAACCACACTACGACAAACATACGGAGAGAGTACACAGGCATAAAACTAGTCATTTGGTAAACAAATGAATGACGGTATCTGTACTTTACTCTTCACTACAGGTTCTCTCATGCCATAAGTTTCTTAGGTTTACACACCTTGGGGCTCATGGGTATATACGTTGTAGTCATCACTGGGTTTACAATGTCCCTTATCCTTTCAATCTAGTATTTTAAACATTGGGGAAAAAAATTTCAGTGTAGCACAAGGGCCCCACTTACAATTGATCCACTTCCTTTTCCTTTTCAATTACCATTTTCACTTGTTAGCAAAGAAAAAAAATTAAATAAATAACCTCAATCACTACCAGAAATTCTGTTTGGCTTGAGACAGCATGGTTATCAATAAACCTAATTAAATGTATTGATTATTAACATAAGTTGTCATGGAAACTAAGAAACTAGGTGATAAAGATTTTTTCCTTTTTTTTTTGCCTTTTTGGATAAGAACATTTTTTTATAGGAACTAAGTGATAGGGATTGAGAACATTTTAATAAGAAAACTAGAAAAGAAGAATCTCGGTTGTTGGTTGATTGCCACATGAGGCAGCATTTCCAGATCCAACCGATGATACCATTAATGATGTGGACATCGGAGCGAAGTGGGGCCCACACATGGCCTTGGTGGGATTCACATGAGAAGACACATGGAGGAACATCTTTGGGTCACATGATGGAGTTTTTAGAGTCTTTATTTGAGTGTTTTACTGTTTTACTTAATAGTTTATGAGTTATTAAAGTCTAGGACATGAGGGTCATTATGGTTTTTGTTTTTGAGTATATTTGTAATAAGACATTATTGGCAATGGTGTTTTAGTAATTTTAGAGAGTCAACCAGTCAAAATGAGGCCCTCTAAGATTGCTGGTCAAAATCATCTAGAAGGGCTTGATTTTGGCACGTCAAGTGTTTAGTAGTTTTGAATTTAGGAAAGTCTTCGGTAACAAGTAAGCTAGTAGTTTAGGAGTTTCTAATTTGGATTCTTGTAATTGTCATGAGTTTGTGAGCCTATATACAAGGCTACACGTTTTCGTATTGGTACTATGAATTTAATAAAAATTTATGATTAGTTTTGCTCATACAAGTGGTGATTCTCCTTCTTCAAGTCTTATGTCTTAGCTTGAAATCCTTGTAGGGATTACTTGGATCATGAGGTAGGGATTACTCCAAAGTTATTTATCTTTATCTTTCTTCTTATTTTTATTCTTCCTTCTCTCTTCTTTATTCTTCTTTCCCTTGATTCCTCTTCTTCATTCTCTTTTTAGAATCAAAGATTCCCTTTATTAGTTTTAGAGTTCTCATTAAAGTACATGTTAAACTAATGTTTACCTAAATTGACAAATCAAATCAACTTAAAATTTCAGGAAATTTTAAACATAATACCCTTGTGTATGTCAAAAACTATCTGGAAAGTTTCATAAAATTCTACCGCACGACCAGGGATATTTTGGTAATTTTGAAATTCTGTCCAGTAATTCCAAAATTGCCCTTTTGGATTCTTTTTTTCTATTTTCTTCCCCTTTTCTATCCTAAACTCTTCTGGCTTTGTTTCCTTCATTTTCAAATTTTAAAATTCTTAGCTACTTGTATGATTCTTCGAGATATTTAGCAATACCCTACATCAAAATTGGGTGTTCCCTCTTGTGTACTACATCAATTAAATTCAAATGATTTTATACCAAGTGGCAGGAGTAGCTACTCTAAATTTCATGTGATTTGTGAGATTTCAAAATCTCCCTGATGCAACACAATGGACATTTCTATCCTAAGATAGATGTAAGATATTCCAAAAGCCTTTACAAAGTAATTAGAATGAAAGTGCAAAAGCAAATTAAATCAAGAAAGGAACTTAGGACAATCAAATGGCCACAAAACTTAGAAAAATTTGAAATAGGATTAAAGAAAAGAGGTTAAGATGAAATACAATAGAAAAAAAATTAAGAAAAGGGAGGAAAGGAATCCCAAAGGATAATTCTGGAATTTCTAGAACCCACAAAATTACCAAAATACCCCTAGTAGTGCATTAGAAAATCCTGAAACTTTCTAGATACC
>JAOXJP010000015.1:1188954-1208429 GCA_025762735.1 Platanus orientalis | reverse complement strand
ACTTGTTTGTTTGTAAATTATATTTTTGATTTCGTTGCTTCCGCATCCTTAATTTAAATTATTTGAGGCTTTGGAACATTATTCTACATCAATTTTTGGTATCTTCTCCCTTGTCCTGCATCAACAACACTATTGTAATTAAGGTGATTCTTTCCCCCTAAAAAAATATAAGATCTTTTCCGACAAGACAAACGCTTCTCCACTCTCTCCACCAAAGGGTCCAAAAAAATCACATTATAGGGACACCCACCTAGAGGAATGCCAAGATACTTAAGGTGCCACCTTTTCACTTTGCACCTATGCACCCTGACAAAGCTAGAAAGACATTCCTCGTTAACATGAATACCATCCAAACTAGATTTACCCGAATTGATCTTCAAAGTAGAGATAATCTTGAAAGCTTTGAGAACAAACTTTAAATTCAAAATGCAATTCTCATCCGGTTTAACAAAAAGAATCAGTATCATCCGCAAATTGAAGATGAGATAAAACTAAATGTCATTAGGCATATTAAGACCCTCAATCAGCTTAGCATGAACAGCCTGCATAAACAAAACACTTAGAGCATCTGCCACCAAGGAGATTAGAAAATGAGATAGGGGATCCCCCTGCCTTGGCCTCCTAGATGCTCCTGAGAAACCTTTTGGAGTGCCATCAAGAAGCACTGAAAAATAAGGTTGCTTGATACAACCACCCATCATCCACATGATCCACCGTGAGCCAAAACCTTTCTTGGAAAGAACCTGAAGAAGAAAGCCCCAGTCCACGCAATCATATACATTTTCCAAATCAAGTTTACAGACAAGACCTGATTTACCCGATCTATGTCACGCATCCACACATACATTCACAACAAGAATGCCATCCGTAATTTGACAACCCTTAAGAATGCACTCTGAGTATGGGAGATGATATCATTCATAATTAACCTCATCCTCGTCCAAAGAACCTTGGCAACAATTTTGTTCAGACTTCCCACAAGACTAATTTGACGAAAATTTGAAAACTGACAAGCACCTTCCTTCTTAGGAATCAAAGCAATGAAAGTGACCTTTGCCCCTTTATTGAAAATTACTCACTCACAAAACTCATGAAACACCTGCAACAAATCCCCTTTTATTGTGTCCCAACAAACCTGATAAAAACACATAGAAAAACTGTCAGGCTCTGGTGATTGCTTTTCTTAGGTTTGTAGAAACCCCAAGATACTTTTTAGTCTTCTTTTCCGCTTAAGATGTCCAAGAAAATCATGGGAAGAGAATGCTATGTAGAGAGGAAAGGCTCATTTTTCAACCAGTTCCTTCACATGTTCCATGAATAAGGCTGTAATTGAACATTTGACATATCTAAAACCAAACCTTAAAACTTTTAGAAAGGAGAATTTGATGTTCCTTGGGGAAATTTGGAAAATAGAAGACTTTAAAAAATTTACCAAAAATTAATGCATCTCTGTTCAACCGAATATAGTGTAAATAGATGTTTAGTAAATAAAGAACTACGAGACAAAAAAATAGAAGAAAAAAGCGAAAAATACCTCAATGTTTCTACAAGACCCATGTATCATCCATGCATACTTCTATCATGTATTGGTCACTTTGCCCGTTTGCCAGGGGGAGGGGTAGTTACACAAAGAAGAATGGCAAGAAGTGGGGAACTTTTACCAGCTGAACGGCCAAAAACACCAAATTTGGGCCCTGCTTCTACTAAATCGGAGCCCTTGCACTTGATTAACTCATGTTAGACTAGGAATTACAATGAGGTCTTAAATCCTTGATCCAACTGATGCAGTCGATATGAGCTTGGTCATTATATAGAAATGATTCTGACTCATCTCGGCCAAATTACAGGCTTCACTGAGTTTCCATGAGGATGGCATGTTCCCTTTTAGTGTTCACAGCTGCCAGTGTATAATTCCAATCTAATAATGTGATGGTGACTTTGTGAGCCTTCAATGGGTAAACTAGATCCTATTAAAATTTAAATATTGAATCATTCTGGTAGCTGATCCCAAGTAATTGGTATAAGGATTTTTTGTGTTGAGTTGAATTTAATTGAAAAAGATTTGCATAAAAGATCAAATTGGCAATTTCCTGACAACTGTTGCATCTACCAAAACATTTTTTTTTTGGATAAGTATGAGAAACATTTTATTTGAAAAGCAAGCTCAGAAAAGGAGATAATTACAAGCAGGGATTAACTAAAATAAGAGGGGTTTATCAAAACATGTTATACCCAAATTCTTTTTCCTATTTTACTTTATGAAATTTTGATTTGTAATATTACTGTGATTTTTTATTTTTTGAATTTGATGTTGATAAATTTCACTTTTACTAAAAGGTACTGTTGTTGATACCAGCTTGTTGAGTAATTGCAGGTTTTGTTAACATATGGTCTTGATATAAGATGGTTGTCTAACAACTATTGTTAATTATTACCTCTGGGATTTTTATGTATATTTCTCTGTCCTTTTGGTTCTGAATGCTATGACAAATTCATATGTTCCGGTCCTGGGTGTAATGCATATTTCTGATTTCATGCACAAATTTTTTTCATTATTATAACAGACTGCTTTATATTTTCACTTTTGCACCTTTATATCGTTTCTGCATACTTAATGATCAACTATGGAAGCTTACTCATTTTGAATTCCTTGTAGGATAAGAAAAAGGATGCTGTAAAGAAGGTGATTGCTGCTATGACTGTTGGGAAGGATGTTTCATCATTGTTCACAGATGTTGTGAACTGCATGCAGACAGAGAATTTGGAGCTGAAGAAGCTTGTTTATTTGTATCTTATTAACTATGCTAAAAGCCAACCTGATCTAGCAATACTTGCTGTAAATACGTTTGTGAAGGTAAGAGCTCCTATGCAGCTGTGATTTTTTTGAGAGTTATTGCTACTATTATCTTTATGTGATTTTCTAAAGTTTGAATGTTCATGGCCTCTCATGATTGAAACTAGGAAAGACAAAATCTTATCTAATTTTCAGGAAACTTTTGATTCTCAAAATTATTGGCAATGGACTTTATAGGTGATGCAGGATATTACAAGCTCTTATATCAATTGATGTAGGGCAGCCTAGTGGCTATTATATCCTGCTAATATGGGCTCAATAAAAGTTACAGAATTAAAGTAACCAAGCTCTAAATTTAAAACACCCAAATAATCTTAAACTTGAGGGGAAAAAGAAGGAAATCAAAATACAGAATTAAGGGAAGGATTAGACAAGACAAAGAGGAAAAGTGATGCAGAACCAAGTACAACATATATGTGAAACACTTGTAACTGATTTCAAATAACAGATAATATCCCAATTTATCAACTCTGAAATTTTCATCCCAGTGGTAATTTCGTAATTTTTCCGAAAAGTGAAAAAATTACCAAAATACCCTTCTGACGTATCAGAATTTTTCGGGCTTCTGGAAATCTTTTAGGCAAATTATAGAGGTACTCTCCTCCAAATTTCACAGAATTTGGATCTCTCTAGCTATATAAACTAGAAAACGATTATTTAGGCAAATGTGCTTTAATGGATAGTTCAAAAGAGAAACTCAGAAAACTGATCACAACTCCAACAACAATTAACATATCAAAATACTGCTCTTATCTCTTGTAGATAACCCAATAGCCTCTCAAAAAGTACAGTAATATTCCCCAAGAGCTAGCTCCAAGTTTAAAAAAAATTTGCTACAAGCAAGCTGCATAAGTAAGTGACGCCTGGTGATATAGTACAACTTGCTTCTATTTAATAAGAGTAGGGTTTTAAGGATGGTAAAGGGCACAAGAAGGGTTGTCCAGGGCTGTAAGAGGGATGGGTAAAAGGCTTTGATCAAAGAAAAAGGGAATAGGGATTGGTGATAAGAAGAAAGCGTGGAGGTTTGGTGCTGTTGCAGAAAATTCTGATGGCTGTAAAATAATGAAAGGAAGAGAAGAGGGAAGAAGATGGAAGAAGATAGATGTTTCTCACTTGGAGAATTCGTAGATGAGGGGAAGAAGAAGCTGCCCACACGTGGGTTTCTCAAAGACAAATTCTATTCATTCCCTATGGCCAAATCGTTACATCAATAGGGTTTTTAAACCCTTTTTTAAAAAATTGGACTAAACTCCCCAAAATACCCCCTCTAATAGGTCCACACGACCAACACTAATTTAAACCCTTATTTGACTAAAAAAAATAACATAAAATACCCAAAATATCCCCTAGACATTGCCAGGCACTAACCCCTAACCTATGGCTGTAAAAAAGCCTATTACATGTTAAAAAAATTTAAATAAACCCACTAAAATACTCCCTACCAAGGACATCTGCCCCCTTTCTTTTTTCCTTGAAAAATCTTGGACTTGGTCTTTCAAAAGGGGTAGTTCCTCTCCAGATATTGTAGAACTGCTGCATCAGAAAGAACTAGAAAAGAAGGGGACTGTTTAGGGTTCTGAAAAATCTGTGCAGATCGGTAAAATTACCAAAATACCCCTGATGATGTGTCAGAATTTTATGAAATTTACAGGTGGTCAGATAGGTTTATAAATAATCTCTATGCAAAATTTCATGTAATTTTGGTTATTAAAAGTATATGAAACTCAAAATATCAGTTTGCAGTACACTTTTTATAAGCAAACCTAAAACAGATGATAATTTCTAGATCAGAAACTTGGTAGAAAAAGAAGGGAATAGAAAGGAGTTTAGGGGATTAGATGAGAAATAGGTTGGAGAAGAAAACCCTAAAAGAAGAACAACAAAAAGGCTGATCTAGGGTGGGGCGATTTTTGAGGTAGGTAACCAAGAATTACAGAAAATCAGCATTGATACAGAGAGTTAGACTAGCAGAAAATAAAAGGTATTCAAAGGAAATCAGGGGGCTTAAATTGTACATAGGTAGATAAATAAAACTCCTCACATAAAACTGAAATACCTGTTTTTATATGGGGACGAATTGAGCAGAACCTGTGGCAAGAAAATTCAGCAGTGAGTGAGGGACCTGTTCTGCAGAATTCCAACACCAGTGTTCTCGAACTTGAAGATGATGCAGCAGGGTATAGGGATAGAAAGAAAAGAAAGGAAATTTCGTTCAATATTCCATAGCCTTATAAATAGGCTTATAACTCAAAAAAATAGAAATACCAAATTTAGAGACTTCTAAACTTGATGCCTAAAACTTGCTAAAAAGAAAGATTGCTAAAACCTACAATTTCCTAAATTAAAACAGTAGACTAGTGTACCTGCAAGTAATTAGATAGAGAAGCAAAAGAGAAGAAAAGGAAGAAGAAGAAGCAAGAAAAGAAGGGAGATATACAATGTGTGTAGAGATGGATTCATATGAGGTATCTTGTCTCATACTGGGTATTTATATTTAATATCTTATTTGTATATTGGACTTATTGTATATCAAAGTACATGGGTGTTTAATGCCCTTATACTACAAATACCCTTGATACACTTATTTCAACACTCCCCCGCAAGCTGGAGAATAGATATTACACATTCCTAGCTTGCCCACTAATGATGTAAATGGAGCACCACCCAGACCTTTTGTAAAGATGTCTGCAAGTTGAGCCTTGGTTTGGATATATGGAATACAAATGCTTTCCTTCTTGATATGATCCTTTATAAAGTGTCGGTTTACTTCTATATATTTTATCCTGTCATGTTGAACAGAATCATTTGCAATGTTTATAGCTGCCTTGTTGTCACAGTAGAGGGTCATAAGTCCTTGTATTGGGAACCCAACTTCAGTTAACAACATCTTTAGCTATAGGGCCTCACAAACCCCATGGACCATGGACCTAAATTCAACCTCTACACTAGACCTTGCAACCACAGATTGCTTCTTACTCCTCCAAGTCACCAAATTTCTCCGAACAAATGAGCAATAACCTGAGGTGGATCTGCGATCTGTTAATGAATCTGCCTAATCAGCATCAACATATATCTCAGAATGTCCATATCTTTGATATAAAATACCCTATCCGGGACAACCTTTTAAGTATTTGAGCACTCTGTATGCTGCTTCTAAATGGTCTTGTAGTGGAGCATGCATAAACTGGCTGATGACTCTTACTACATACGTGATGTCAAGACGAGTTAAGGATAAGTAAATAAGACACCCAACAAGTCTTTGATATCTTCCAGCATCAGTGACTTTGTACTGTCTTTTTTCTTCAACCTGTGGTTCGCTTCTATAGGAGTTGCACATGGTTTATAGCCTGTCATTGCCGCTTCATTTAGCAAATCCAGGATATACTTTTATTGAGAAAGAAAAATTCCTTGATTTGATTTGACCACTTATATTCCCAAAAAATATCTTAAGGAGCCCAGGTCTTTAATTTCAAACTCCTTTGACAACCTCTTATTCAACTGTACAATCTCAACCTCATCATTCCCTGTGACCTCTATATCATCAACATAGACTATTAGTGTTGTGATATTGGATCCTTGACGTCTTGTAAAGAGTGTATGATCAGCTTGGGTTTGTTTATAGCCAACATTAATCATAGCAGTTCTGAACCTTTCAAACCATGCTTGTGGAGATTGCTTCAAACCATATAGTGCTTTCTTTAGTTTACAAACTTTTCCATGAGAACTAGACACATGGAACCCAGGTGGTGTCTCCTTATAGACTTCCTCCACCAAATCTTCATGTAGAAAGACATTCTTCATATCAAATTGTAATATGGGCCATCCTTGATTTGCTGCCAATGAAATGAATACTCTTACAAAGTTTATTTTCGCAATTAGGGCAAACATTTCTTGATAGTCAATGCCATATGATTGAGTATAACCCTTTGCTACCAGCCTTGCCTTGTATCTTTCCACTGATCCATTTGACTTGTATTTAACTGTAAATACCCATTTGTAGCCCACCAATTTCTTCCCCTTAGGGAGATCAACTAGTTCTCATGTCTTGTTTCTTTCCAATGCTTGCATTTCTTCTTCCATAGCATTCTGTCATTGTGGTTGTTTCAAAGCTTCAGATACACTGTAAGGGATAGATATAGCAGACAAGGCAATACATAATTTGCGAAAAGTTGGTGAGAGTGAATGATATGACACAAAATTAGCCAATGGGTGTTGAGTACAAGATCTCACCCCATTTCTAAGTACAAGGGGCTGGTCAAGATTTTGGACTTCAGGAATAAATTTAGGATTACGAATAAAAGGAATAGTTACATTACCTGTTTCAGGAGAGGGTTCCGTAGTAGAAGTTTGGAGTGGTTCATGAGAAGATGGATCTCGTTCCCTTTATCCTTGTTCTTATGTAAGTCCTTGTTTCTTCTTTCAATTGTAGTATTTTAACTTGTTTCCTCCTTCATCACCATTTTTCCTTTTTTCTTCATCACTCTCCCCCTTTCTTCCAATACCGTCAAAATGGTAGATAGGTACCGGAGTGGGAAGTGGAACCAAAGTTGAAGGCAACTCTTCACTCATAGATGTCTCCCCCTGAAGAGATGTTTGAGCAGAGCAGAAGAATGAGAGACTCAAAGAAAGTGACATCTCGTGACACAAATTTGCGACAAGTGGAAGGATGGTAACACTTGCATCCCTTTTTATCAACACCATAGCTTAAAAAAATGCATTTTAGTGCTTTGGAATCAAGTTTAGACCATTTCGACTTGGGAATATGAACATAACAAATGTAGCCAAATGTTTTTGGAGGTAAAGGAAACAATGGAGAATCAGGGGACAACACTTCAAGTGGAGCTTTATAAGAAAGAACCCTGGAGGCCGGCCATTCAGCTCATGAGGTAGACTGCCGTTTAAATGGCTTCAGACCAAAAGTCCTAGGCACATTCATCGAAAACATGATTGCACGTGCAATCTCTAAGAAGTGTCTGTTTTTCCTCTCTGCTACCCCATTTTGTTCCAGAGTTCCTGGACACGTGGTCTGATGAATAATACCAGAGGCATCAAGAAATGATGTGAGCTCATGGGAAAGGTATTCACCACCATTGTCTGAACGTAGAATTTGAAGCTTGACATTGAATTGAGTACAAACCATAGAATAAAATGATCTAAAGGCAATATTCACATCACTCTTGTGCTTCAGTAAGTAAAGCCAAGTAGAACGTGAATAGTCATCCACAAAAGTTACAAAATACTTGAACCCAGATGAAGAAGTAGTGGGTGTTGGACTCTGAACATCAGAGTGCACAATAGAGAAAGGAACCAAACTTTTTTTATTATTACTAACCGAGTACGTTGCCCTACAATGTTTAGCAAGTTGACAAGGTTCATAGTAACCATCCAACTGAGTACAAGAGATGTGATGAAACATCTTCTTTATTACATAAAACGACAAGTGTCAAAGCCTACGATGCCATAAAGATAACTCATATGGAGTGGAAGATGGAACATTCCTCTTTATTGTAGAAGTTGCGATTGGTGAAGTAGAGTCCAGGATATAAAGACCATTCTTCTCATGCCTTAAACCAATCATTTTCTGTGTCACCAAGTCTGGAAACATATAGTAGGAGGGGAAAAAGTGACACAACAGTTAAGGGACTTAGTTAGATGGCTAATAGACAACAAATTCAAAGTAAAATTAGGAACATGGAGAACAGAAGAGAGGCATAGATCAGATATAGCAGGAATGTCACCCTGACCAGCTATGGAAGACAAAGAGCCATCAGCAATGCGCACTTTGTCTTGACCAGCGCAAACCTTATAGGAAGCGAACAAGGAGGACATATCAGTCATGTGATGAGAAGCTCTTGAATTAATGATCGAGGTGCTTTGGGAACCAGTAAGTGACATAGACAATGCAAATGCAGTGGTACCTGAGTGGGCAAAGGAAGAAGTAGGGGCCATGGAAGAGTGATCAGGCTGTGAAACAAAACGTCTGAAAGTAGCAATCTCATCACTAGAAAGAACGTCTGTATCATGGGAACTGGATGATACTGTAGTAGAAGCCATCATGGGTAACTTAACATGTGTAGAAGTAATAGTGTGTGCACTGGGTCGATTTCCTCCATAGCAACCACCACCTCTGCCACCACCAATACCACAACGAGGAACAGAGCGAGGTGTGAGATCGTGGGCATGTCCATGAAGATCCCAACACTGATCTTGGGTGTATCAAAAGCGTCAACATTGCTTACATTTAAGATGGTCTCGATCATCAGACATAGAAGTAGATAGTCCTCCACAACCCTGACCCATAGAGTTGCCACGACCTCCACGAGATGAGCTTGAAACTGGGGCAGATTTCTCTATGGAAAGGGGTGGAATCATAACCTCACGTCGGCCTTCTTCATGGTGAACAAGAGCATATAATTCATTCAAAGTTAGGGGATGACCCATATTGAGGACCTGTGCCCTGATCTATTCATATCAGGATTCAACCCTGGCAGAAACTCTAAAGTCTGAATTTCCTCTACTTGTTTCTGGTAAGTTGTTGCATCTGGATGAACGATAAATATTGTAGTGTGTTAATTCTTGCCACATTTTCTTCAAAGCAGAATAATAAATTACAAGAGGCTTATCTTCTTGTTTAAATTGGGCAGTCTTTTGCTTAAGGTCAAACACTTTCACAATGTGGCCAACTTTAGAGTAGGCTTTGGTTAAAGAATCCTAGATTTGATGTGTTGTTTCCAAGAACAAATAGTGATCACTAATCTCAAGCTTCATCAAACTAAGTGACCATCGCATAACTATCACATTTTCTGTCTTCCACTTTCTATACTTTGGATCATCCTTGGAAGGTTTTTGTGTTTCTTCTGTCAAATATTCCTCTTTATCTTTACCCTAAATATGAATAATGATGGATTTTGACCATGTAAGGTAATTAGTACTATCGAATTTAACTGTAGTAATCTGCAAGTTGGAAAAATCACCATTAAGGTGTGTGCCCCCTTATTCAACACGAGTAGCTTCATTTGAAGGCTGATTGGAACTGATTTTTGACATGATTATGCGCAATATACATTTTGCAGTAGGTCTGGGACACTGGTGCACGAGAATACTTGAAGATGCACAAGGGGACACAGACTTCAGCAACATCGTATCCCACAAAATCACACAAGACAAATATGACTGCAATTGTGAGTAGGGTTTCGTGTATAGTGTAGAGGACCTACACTTACATCCAACAACTAGGAATTTTATCCAAAGAGGGGATATAACACATGCATCGTCCTTGTATGTGTTCACGTCAGGTATGACGGCAACTAAATCATGCCAAAAAACTCTAGATCTCTCTCAAATCTCAAAAAAAAAAAAAAAAAAAAAAAAAAAAAAAAACCTCTCCCAAATGAAAGGTGAGTAAAAAACGACATGTCCATACCAGATTAAACCAAGAAAAACACCTTCGTTTGATCAGATCGAAGGATTTAATGAAATCTTACCCTATTTCCAACCACAAAGACAACTGTTCAAAACACACCTTTCGAGGCTTCAAAAAGATCCAAAAAAATCACTATAAATATCTATAGTCCATTTCGACCCAGACCATGTCTTTAGCTTGCTATGACCCAGACCGTACGGCTGACATCAGCCCTATGTCTGTTTTCTATGACAGTTTGATTCTCTCAACCATTTCTAACCCGCTTTGATACCAAGTAGACTAGTGTACCTACAAGTAATTAGATAGAGAAGCAAAAGAGAAGAAAGGGAAAAAGAAGAAGCAAGAGAAGAAGAGAGATACACGATGTGTTTAGAGATGGAATCATATGAGGTATCTTATCTCCTACCTAGGTATTTATATTTAATACCTTATTTGTGTACTGGACGTATTGTATATCAAAGTACATGGGTGTATAATACCCTTATACGACAAATACCCTTGATACACTTATTCCTACAAAAACTACTAAACTCTAGTCCTTCTAGAGGCTGTTGACCAGCACATAAAAGGGACCCACTTTGACTTTCAAAGACCCACTAAAAGACAATACTTATGGGTTGTTGCCCTGGCCAGAAATTACTAAAGTACCCTTGGCAATTTGGCCTTATTATAAAATATCATTCTCTTAATAAAAGCTCAGATTTTCCATGGCTCTAATGAACTTATTACATGAATATACCCAGCCCCTAAAATACTCTAATTAACCCGCACATTTCACAAGTTTTGAATCATCCTATCTTGTGCAGAGAACATACAAGAACCTCTTTATGTTGTCCGCATCAATAGGTTTCCCATTACTTTGAAGCTGAAATATTGATCAACTAAGTATTGGAGCTTCTAGTGTTATTGCGGCTATTACCATCTTTAAATCTTTATGGGAGTTCGTACTTCATAATGTTTGATGTTCCTAGACACTCATGCTTCAAAACTAGGAAAATTAGAATATCGAAATATTAATTTTGCATATAAGTATACATGATGTTGATTGATGAGGCTAGAGAGGGGTTAAATGCCAAGTTAGAACTATGAAGGGATGTTTTAGAATCAAATGGTTTTAGGATAAGCTGGACTAAAACAGAATATATGTAATGCTAGTTTAGCAAAAATTGGAGTAGAAATGAGGGAGTAGTTAGAGTTGATAACCAAGAGATACCTTGGAGTGACCATTTTCGTTATCTTGGTTCAATTATGCATAAAGAGGTAGATATTATAGATGATGTTGCTCATATAATTAGAGTAGGATGATTGAAGTGGAGAGGTGCTTCTGGAGTGTTGTGTTATAAACGAATACCACTACAATTGAAGAGAAAATTTTGTAAGACAACTATAAGACCAACCATGCTTTATAGAGCAGAATGTTGGGCAGTCAACAAACTATACATACATAAAATGAGTGTGGCTGAAATGAGGATGTTGATATGGATGAGTGGCAGGACTACAAAGGGTAGAATTAGGAATGAATTCCTTCACGAGAGCTTAGGTGTAGTACCAATCGGTGATAAAATGAGGGAAAGTTGATTGAGATGGTTTGGTCATGTGCAACAAAGACCAATGACTGCATTGGTGAGGAGTGAGATGATGCAAGTTGAAGGTGCCAGAAGGACTAGAGGAAGGCCAAAATTAACCTGGGTTGAAGTCAAGGAGAGACATGGAAGCTTGTAATTTAACGGCAGATATGACCTTAAATAGAGTGGAATTGCGAAACAGGATTGGTGTAGCCGACCCCAAATAGTTGGGATAAGGCTGTTTGTTGTTGTTGTTGTGTATAAGCATACATGATGTAACATGGTTGGGTCATGAAACCCCTCTTGGAGATAAGGATGGCGATGATAGAAGAATCTGAAGAGGGATTGAGAATGGGGTTTTCTCTGTAAAATCTTGATATCTCTTGAAGATGCAATTTTGTGAGGTAACTTCCCTGGCACAAGTGTATGTGGAAGTCCAAGGCTCCACCTAAAGTGACTCTTTTTTTTTTATGGCTAGTGTAACAGTGTTAAAACTTGATTTGAAGAGGAGTTGTTACCCCAAACAGGTGTCCCATGTGCTGGCTGAATCGGTTAGCCATCTTTTTATCCATTGGGAAGTAGCTGCCTCTATTTGGTGGTGGTCCATGTTAAGGCGCTTCCAGGTTAGGAGGGTAACTCATAGGTTGATGGAGGACCTATAATCCTTTTGTATTGTTGTAGCTAGCTAGCTCTTTGTCTGTGAAAGGAAAGGAAATATGGAATTGTGTTCCAAATTTTTTTAGAATTCTTTCAGGTGGGGAAGATCAAAGACAAAATCATGGCCATGATGTATACTTGGGTCTCTCTCTCATTTTCTTTCATTGGGGTGAAATTCCAAGACTGGGTTTTTGTTTAGGATTTTCGTCTTTAAGTGGCCAGGTTTCCCCTGGGGGATTTATATTTTTCATGCAATCTTTCGTTGCTTTTGTTCCTTTTTTATAAAATTACCTTCTCAAAAAGTAATAATGAGTGGAACTATCATATAGTTGACATCGGAGGAAACTCTATGAGTGGAACTATCATATAAGTTGACATCTGGAAGTTATCAAATAAATATATTACCATGGGGTGTTCATTTGCCCTATGTTCGAGGTGATCTATGCAATGGCTTTAGATTTTCATGACATGGTCATTGTGAAAGAAATATCTATTTTGCTTTTCTATTTGTTGGATTTGAGAGATTATTAAATTATGTTGTTTTCTAGATATACTTGTGTGTATCCCTACTGAGCTTTTTGATCATCTTTGCAGGATTCACAGGATCCAAATCCTTTGATTCGTGCATTAGCTGTGCGGACAATGGGATGCATCCGTGTTGATAAAATCACAGAATATCTATGTGATCCCCTTCAGAGATGTCTCAAGGTTGATATATATCTTTGAACAGTATCATTTGCTTATTTGTATGACTGTTGGAACCTCGTGTTGCTCACTAATCGTTAGCATTTACTCATTATCACTCTTGTTTTTTGCAACATTTTTTCTTGTTTTGTCTCTCCGGTTTAGCTATTGCAGTGTTCTCAAGGAAATTAATGAATTTTCTCCGTTATTCATTGACAGGATGATGATCCTTATGTTCGAAAGACAGCAGCAATTTGTGTCGCTAAACTTTATGATATAAATGCTGAATTAGTGGAAGATAGGGGATTTTTGGATACTCTCAAGGATTTGATTTCTGACAATAATCCAATGGTAGTAGCAAATGCTGTGGCTGCTCTTGCAGAGATTCAAGAGAATAGTAGTAGACCAATATTTGAGATCACAAGTCCTACACTTTCAAAGCTCTTGACTGCTCTAAATGAGTGCACTGAGTAAGTTAATGTCTGGGAAAAAGTGTGTTGTTACATCATTCGATCTACAGTAATGTATTTACATGTACTTGTGTATATATATATGCCTAAAATGTAGCACCTTACTCTATGGTACTTGTTTTATGGCTGAAATAGAACATGGCTCTTGTATGTATTATTATACGAGAGCCTCAAGCTTTGTTATCCAGAGTAAAGTGCATCCATTTTACTTCATTGCTATGAAGTGCGTATGTATTATATATCCAATTTCAGATGCTTCTTCTAATGTACGTTTATTATGGTTGAGTTCAGTCTTTTATTTGTGTCAAGATTAACTGTAAGAGGAATCCTTACAAAGCAGGTTATCTTTGGCCATTTAGCTGAATATTTAATTGTGTTTTTGTCATATTTAAGTATTTTTATTTTCACGACCATGTCGTCCAACATCGATTGCATAGCCCATGGCTCGAGTTGTGTGTGTCATTCGGTAGAATTGTATTAGGTTTGGCCTTGCATGGCACTTGTGTCTGATGGCATTTCTGTGAACAATGGCATTTTTGTAATTAGTCTAGCATGATTTTTTGAGGGGTCCAACATACGCTTTTGAAGATCTATGAAAAGCTTATTGTACACCTTGTAGGGGAGTGAAGCCCTGAAGCCTTGCCTTTATGGCGACGTGATTTGTGACACTACACAGTATTCCTAATGATCCCCATTTAGCACTAGGTCTATAATCTAGTGCTTGTAGTTAATACAGTTTGCTTGCTTTTATTGCATTGTTGGTGTGCCAATGTGTTTTTTGTTGCTGTTGTGGCATGTTGTGGGCATTGCTTGTGGCATCGATTATGTTGACTCCTGGGCCGTTGACATAGGCGAGTGCCGCATGAGAGCTTGGAAAGGTTGCTCGTGATAGTTGGTATTAGAGCCACACTCTCGATGAGGTAGCAAGTTGGCAATAAACACCCAAAGGATCACCTTGAAAATTTGGATGCTCATGTAGCTCGCATGGAGTAAACAGTTTTCGGATTGGCTTTGTTGAACAGGTGGGCGCCCTATCGGAAGGGAACCATCAAGTGGCAAGTGCTATTGATGTGCTTGACGAAGATACGAGCAGTGCAATGGTCACCCTTCATGCCTAAATCGAGGACCTTAATAATTGGGGCAATTTGTTGGTAAGAGTTGTTGGCTTTGGTGGTGGTGGTGGCATAGAGTCGCCTACCAGGGTTTGTGTGCCAAAGCCACAAGATAATGGTGTCACTTGAGACGTAAATGCTCTGGAGAATTTCTTGTTTGACATGGAACAATATTTTTGGGCGGTGAGGCCCGCCTCGGAAGAGGAAAAAGTCTCGGTGGTGACCATGTATCTGTCGGGTGATGCCAAATTATGGTGGCACACATGGTACAACATCTAAAATGGACAATGCCCTCTTGGGAGTACTTAACGTAGGAACTAAAGAACCAATTCCTCCCTAAGAATGTGTAATACATTGCTAAAAGAAACGTACACTGGTTACAACACACTAACTTGGTGTGTGAATATGTGAAACAATTCTCTACACTGATGTTGGACATTAGTGACATGTCCGAAAAAGATGAATTGTTCTATTTCCTTGAGGGCTTGAAGCCTTAGGCACAACCAGAACCGCATCACCAACATGTACGAGACCTTGCCTTGGTGTAGGCCACAACAGAGTGATTGAATGACTACTGCAAAGATGCCCCTGACAAAAAGAAAGGAGACATCTAGAACGGTGTCAAGCATGGGAAAAGCAACAAAGGAAAGGGAGGTAGTGGTAGAGCATTGTAATCAATCAAGGACTCATTGTTGAAGGGATCGTCATCATCGGCAACAAGCCCTAAGACCATTTAGTGCTTCTTATGTAGAGGGTTGGACAAGATAGCCATTACACATAAGTAATAGCCCTTAAGGCTTTACAAGTAGTATTATCACATCAAGAGGTGTCAGAGGAAGATGAAGAGGAGGAACCTAGGATGGGAGCCCTTCGATTGCTCTATGCCTTGAAGGGACAAGTTGAAAGCCCCATTTAGGGACTCATGTTCGTGAACCCGAAGATCAATAGTAAGGCCACCAGGGCCATGATTAACACATGGGCCACTTGCAACTTTGTCACTGAATCAGAGGCAAATCGATTGGGCTTGAAGTTAGAGGACTCGAGCCACATCAAAGTTGTGAACTTGGCTTCCTAGCCTGTTTATGGCATAACGAAGTCCATCCTTGTAGAGTTGGGTGTGTGGACAGGCAAGACCAATCTAATGGCCATTCCCATGGATGATTTTCAAGTGATTTTGGGGATCGAGTTCCTATAAGACAACAAAACCGTGCCAATGCCATACCTAGTGTTGCTCTATATGTTTGAGGAGACTCTATGCATGATCTTTTCCATTTCGAAGAGGGATGGCGACAAGCTAATTTCAGCCTTATAGCTTAAGGAGGGGAACGTAACATATTTGGCGGCATTAAAGGTGGAAACCATAGAGCCTACCTAGGACCTTGTGTTAGAGATAGTGTGCAAGATTCTGAAGGAGTTTAAGAGCACCATGCCCAAGGAACTTCCTAGATACCTTCCCCTATGATGGACCATCAACCACTAGATCCATGGTATCAAATGTCTCGAAATGTCTTATATGTCTTCTAACATATGTCCATGTCTACCAGGACCGACATGACATATTCCTATACTGGCACAAAACAGTAAACACATTATAAAAATTCATTTTTCGGTCAACATGATTTACGATATTAACATGTTAAGTGAATATTCCCCTTTCGTAGTGTATGATTGCCTAATGTCGACATTGTGTTGTTATGATAAAAAATTATATGAAAAATGATAAATTTCTAAGAAAGAGTAAGAGGAGGGAGAGGAAGAAGGAGAAGAGAATAAATAAAAAAAAGGAAGAGAATCTATTTGCTCCCTTATGTTTATACAGTTAGATTATAATATGTTTGTCAACCATTATGTATGCTTGTGTACTTTTAAAGAATATTAAAATACAAGTGTACTAAAATAAGCTATCATTCGTAATGAATCTATTTGTTCTCTTGTGCATATGTAGTTAGATTATAATATGCTTCCTAAGTTTCCACGGTTTTTACAATATTTCTTTCCGATATATGTCTTATTTTGGATTGACCAACATTTCCACCGACACCGACTTTTTGAACCTTGACTAGATCAAATTGATCTTTAGGGCTAAGCCACCTACTAAAGGCCTCTACAGAATGGCCCCCTTCAGAGTTTGCAAAACTTTGGAAACAATTGGATGGGTTGCTCATAGCGTCATTCATGCAACCCTCAAAAGCACTCCATGGTGCCCCTGTTCCTCAACAAGGTGATTGTGAGAAACAAGTACCCTATCCCCTTGACTGCAAACGTATTTTATCAGCTTGGAGGAGTTAAGTACTTTTCTAAACTGGACTTGAGGTCAGGGGTACTATCAAGTTTGTATCGCAGAAGGCGATGAGATGAAGAAAACCGACCCATTTAGTTCTTGGTCATGCTCTTTAGGCTAACAAATGCTCCAGTAACTTCTATACACTAATAAATGACATCTTCCACGATCGCCTTGACAAGTTCGTAATGGTGTATCTAGATGACATTGTAGTCTACTGTTTGACACTGGAGGATCATGTGGAACACTTTCTTACAGTCTTCAAGCTATTGTAGAAGAACTATCTGTATGTGAAGGCGAAATGTTCATTTTCCCAAGAGAGCATTGGGTTCCTTAGCCATGTAGTTAGCAAGGGATAGGTGAAGATGGATATGGAAGGTCAGTGCCATCCAAGAATGAAGAACACCAACCAATGTTAGTGAGTTGCAGTCCTTCTTGGGCCTCATTAATTGCTATAGTAGATTCATGGAAAAGCACTTGGGAAAGGCTTCCCCCTTGACTAACCTACTAAAGACATATAGAACATGGGTATAATTGACAAAGTGCCGCCAAGCTTTTGAGGGAGTGAAGCTTGCTGTGACATGTGACCCCGTCTTGGTGCTTCTGGACTTGTCCAAGTCATTTGAAGTGTAGACTGATGCTTACAACTTTTCTTGTGGGGCCATGTTGGTGCAAGAAGACCATCTTATGGCCTTTGAGAGTCGTAAGGTCTCAGAGATTGAAAGTCAAAATTCAGGAGAGTTGTTTGTTGTTGTACACTGCCTACGAATGTGGAGGCGTTGCCTCCTTGGGTCTAAATTTATTGTAAAGAGTGTCAATGTTGTTGTGTCACACTTTGTGACTCAGAAGAAACTGACTTCTAAGTAGGCTCATTGGTAGGATTTCTTGGTAAACTTTGAACTAGCCTTGGATTACAAGTTGGGCTGAGTGAATAATGTTGCTGATGCCTTAAGCTGTAAAGCAGAGTTTGCGGCGCTTAGGCAAGATGGACCACAAATGATGCGGACAACAATGCTAGATGTATGCATGTACCCCCACATAAGAAGGCAAGGTTTAACTTTGAGTGTTATGTGGGGTTATTTAGGATCATGTAAGGGGTGGGTAATTTTGTAATAAGGCCAATAGTGTCAAGGTTAGATTAGGAGTTTTCATTTTTAAGGTTATAATTGTAATAATGCTGAAATATCAAGGATAACATGGGTAAAACAAGCCTGGTCGACAGCTTGTACTTTTGTCCTCTAGTGGACCTCCAAAGTGAACATAAGGGATCCACAAAGAGTGCTGGTCAACAGCCCTTGTTTCCTCCTTGTTTTGGCATTTTAAAAATTAGGAAAGTAAATTTTAGAAGGTCTTAGATATTAACAATACTTAGGGAACAAGTTTAGGTTTTTAGTTAGTCTTAGATTGCATGTTTAGAAATTTTAGAAGTTTCTATTATTGGAAACTTTCTAATGTGTAAGTTGTAAGCCTATATAAGGCACCCCTCTCGCTTATTTTAAAACAGTGAAGATCAATCAAGTGTGTTTTTGAATTGGGTGGTTTCCCAAGGTTGGCTGTGGGCCTGCTCTCTCTCTCTCTCCCTCCTTGTGGGGTTGATGCGAATCCTTGGCTTCCCTCCTCCTATCTTCTCTTGTAGGTGTAGCCGTGAGCTCCCACCATACTCTTCCCTCTTCTTCTTTCTCTTCCCTATTCTTCTTTTCTCCCCCATTTTCTTCTTCTAGCATCCCTTCCTCTTGTACTTCTAAATCCTTCCTCCTATCTTTACTGCAGTATCACCTATCCTAGAATCTGTAATTGGTTGGAAATCTGAACAAGAAAACCTGCCAAAATCAGACCCCATGATTGGAGCTTCTGAGTTTCTCCTATTGGTCAGATCATGGACATTGGCTGAAAGTGTGTTATTGCTAATCTTAACAGGTACTCCTAGCCTTCATTGAATTTATAAGCTCCATTGTTTTTACCTTTCAAATTTCCTGATTCTGTTTCAGCTTATTGAACCTACCACTCTATGAACATAATTTTTCTGGTTTAGTAAACATTAGAAATCACACCCTTATAAAGTACCTTTCTTTCTTTTTTTATTTTAAGGGTTTTTCTCCCCTTAGGATCTCCTATAAAAATCCCTAACTTTCCCTTCTAATTCCCTTCTTTTCTCCCTCTTAAAATTAAAAGATTCCCTGGGTTTTCATAAAACTCCATTAGGCTGCGTCTGATCGTCCGGATTTGGGCAAAATCCAGTGGAATCTGGAATAGTGTTCCATTGATTAGACGGATTCTCCACATCTGGTTGGTTGGATTAGAAACCTATCGATTTTCGTGCAAATCCAATGGAATCCATCTCTTTGTATTTGTAGTTTTCCTTTTCCATCTCAGAAGACCAAATCCGGTGGAAACTCCTCTCTATTGTGCTGACTGGTGATCTCTTATGG
>JAOXJP010000015.1:1156259-1188854 GCA_025762735.1 Platanus orientalis | reverse complement strand
CCCGCCCCCCCCCCACCCTTGGGGGGTTTGAATGATTCAATTATGAAGATATCCATTGCTTAGCAATTAATACATTTCTTTCATGAGTTTTCAAATTCAAGCTTTTTAGCTAGCTGAGTAGGACTCCTTCAGCCACAATTCGAATCTGACTTCTGTTCTGTGTCTCTATCCATGCAACATTGCTGAGAAATATGTTTGAGAATTCAGGAATGAAACCTAGATAAGGCTGCTGCACCTCTTAATGCATCTAGACATACGATTGGGGGCTTTCTGAAATTGGAATTTACATAATTGCATCACTAATGGTAGTTGATTTTTCCTTGCTGTGCCCTTTTATATCCAAGATTGGATTAGCTCAAGTGGACTGAAGATAGAATGTCTTGTTTGCTGAGTGCTTGACACGTCGAAATGGCAAGGACATTAGGTATATACACATGAAAAGTATGGTATTTTAGTGAATACACATTGGATAAAGTACCCATTTTTTTGGTTAAAAGATAAAGTACCCATGTGTAGTTTACCAAAATACCACTATATTGTCATTGCCCTAGGCGTGTGAGCATGTCGGCATTTGGCATACTGGACATTCGCTCTTATCCAGTCCACACTTGAGTGGATCCAATGTCTCTATTGGGCTGTTTGGTTCGGATTACTGATTCTGGATTCTCATAATCAGATTTTGGAATCGGAATCCCATCTGGTTACCTATTTTTGGAAGTTGGTTTTACCTAGTATTTTAACCATTAGATTCCACAAATGCTGCGTGTGTTTTGTTGTTAGCTTTGTAGGCGAAAAAGAGTAAAGAAGTTGATTCGGGTAAACTTCTTTTGTTTTTTGTTTGTCCTGTCACAGTGCAAAATCAACAGAATCAGTCTGAAGAGTGATTCTGATTTTGCCTTGATTCTGATTCCGATTATGTAAAATCGGATTCTAGAATCCGAACCAAACACCTTTAATATGGCCTAGAATCGATTATGGCCCAGAATCGGATTCTAGAATCTGAACCAGACAGTCCCTATATCTCCTGCAATTTTACCTCATGTGCTTCAACGAAAAAAATATTAAAACAAAGTTACATTTACATAAAACTAGTAATAAAAAAAAGAAACATAAAACCATTTTAAAAATGTAGGTATCGGCTGGTAGCAATAGGCAATTGATTTAGTATTGCCACCACCTGACTAGGGGTTAATGCACTCAATGGGGGCTTGAAATCACCTAGTTGTTTCCTAGGAATCCCAATATCAATGCTTTGACTACACTGTTCAAATTTCCTATGCTTGTGCTTAGAAAATGCTTTTCAACAATCTTTTGGTTGATATATCAATAAGACAAAAAGGTTGACTGGGAGGTAGTGTCACCAAATGCCTGATAAACATTAACAATGATGACTTGTACCTGTAAAGTTGCTTTCATTGTGAAATTCCTATACAGTACAAAAACCTCCGGCTCCCCCTTCAATTGTTGTTTAAACTGAGCTTCAGTATTTGTTGACTTGTAATGATTTGAGTATATGTCACAGTATTCAATGCTTGAAGTATATACACACGTTCTCTCAAAACAAAAAAAAAAGAGTATATATACACACTGGGGGGTGTCTGAGTACTATGTTGACAAAGATCAGATAGGATGTTGCGGCTGTAGGAAAAACCAGGGGTTAGCCCTTAATTATTATTATTATTATTATCATCAAGAGTTGGGTTAAATTCTAGAAAGTTCTACTAATCAGGGTTGAACAGGGTTTTGGGTTTTGAAAATAATGAGTTTAGGGTGACTTTAAAGAAATTGAGGTTTCCTTCGATTGTGGTTCCTACAAAATCCTGATATAAAACCTAATCCCAGGGACCCTTAATTTTGATTTCTTGATTTAAGAAATAAATATTTTTTTTCATAGGGTATTATCACATTGAGAAATAAGGATATGGTCAGGGGCCTTAGGGCTAGAAAGTTCAAGAATTTAATTTAGAACATAAAGTAAAGATCAAGAAAGCAATTTCAAGTACTAGAAACTTAAGAATTCTAGAAACTAGTCTAGAAATTCAAGAAAATAGAAATGAACTGAAAATAAAGGGGAGTAGAAGGAGATGACCCACTTTAATCAGAACCAATGGATCATTTTTTTTTTTTTGAAAGATAATGTAATGCATTAAAAGAACAATGCAAAGCAATACAACACAGCATAAAAAATGCTCCAGGCTGAAAGCAAACAATGGATAAAAGAAGAGAAGAAACAAAAAGCAAAAAAAAACCCACTAAGCCATGAGGGTATAAGTGTCCCAGTCAAATATCCATGACCGATAGGGGGGCATTTGCCACCAGAGGATGAGGACAACCAATCATGTATTCTTGAAAGAACTAAGTCCACCAGCTTGCGAAACGAAATCGAGACGCTGCCAAATGGCTGCGGGAATCATATTCCATGCCTCCTGTCCAACTTGCTCCAGCCTTTGAATATCTGATTCAACCAGCAATAACACAGGATCCATAAAGATTCTGGTTGAACCCATAGCACCCTAAAGCGCACTAACATGTAAACCTAAAGGGACACCGCTTTTGGACAATGTATGAAAAGGTGCCTCGAAGATTTTCCTTCTAAGATGCACATGCAACACCAATTTGGGATCACCATGCCTCTTCCCAGTAAATTATCGATTGTTGGGTCCTGATCCCACCACAACTCCCAGATGAAAAAAGAGATCTTGAAAGGGATTTGAATATTCCATATGAACGTACAGGGAAATGAGATAGGGGCAGGAACACACAAAGCCTCATACATGGGTTTTACGGAAAAACCTTTTTCTTCATCTACCATCTCCATGTATCCAAGGCAGCAACAACTCTCTAAAAGCCCCAACAAACTCCCAACTCAATCTCCCAATCGATAAGGTTTCTTCTCTGTTGAATGTTCCATGAACGCCAAACTCTTGTTTGGATCATATGATCTCTCACCGTCCCTCATTTGCATTCGACCAAACTGTAACAAGATAGGAATACACTGTATAAGGGATTACGCGAGCACCATGGATCTTGCCAAAAGAGCACCTTCTCCCAATTATTAACCTTAAATCTAGTGAATCTGGAAAACAACTCCACCCCTTTACTAATTCCTTTCCAACCCCACGTCCTGCATGGACCTCACTAACCTAACCATTCTACTTTTCTCCATACTTAGTAGTGACAACTCTTCTTCAAAGTGCGTGATGTTCATTTCCAAATCTCCACAACCATTTATTAAGGAGGGCCCTGTTGGTCTCACTGATGGATTGGATGCCCAAACCTCTTGTCTCAAAGGCCCGCAAACTGCTTCTAACCCACCCAGCTAATCTTTCTCTACCCTTGTTCCATATTCCAAAGGAAAGCCATTGAATTCTCTCAATGTTTTACAATCGACATTGAGGCTTTAAATAAGGATAAGAAGTGAACAGTAAAGCTTGGTAAAATGCTTATTAACACCACCAACTTGCCCCCATTCGAAAGACACCTTCTTTTCCAATTTGATAACTTCATTCCCATCCTCTCAACCACAAGGTTATAGATAGTCTTTGAAGTTGACTTCGCGTTGAGGGGAAGGCCAAGGTATGTAATCGGGAGAGGAACAATAGTACAACCAACGATTGAGGCTAACTTGATATTAGAGACTTCTCCTACGGGACGTAAACTCGATTTACTCAAGTTTACTTTTAACCCGATTGCTACCTCGAGAATTAGAAGGATGCATCTTAAGTTTCTGATAGTCTCCAAATTGGCCTTAAGCAGGAACGAGGAATCATCTGCAAATTGGATAAATGGGGGATTGTCGGACTACCAACTGTAGAAGGAAAACCCTTTAAAAGACTGATGGTTTTCACCTTTGAGACCATTCTACCCAACAGGTCAACCATCATAATGAACAAGGGGTAAATAGGTCTCCTTTTTTTAGCCCCCTACTTTCTTTGAATATCCTTTGGGAGAATCATTCACTAAAATGGAAAAGGAGGGGAAATAAATGCATATTTTAATCCAGTTTCTCCATTTTGTTCTAAAGCACATCTACTGAAGAACCAAGTCCAAATAAGCCCAATTGACATCAATATAAGTTTTCTCCATATCTATGTTGCAAACAATTCCTGCTCATTCAACCTTCGTCATTGCATCAATGCACTTTTTAGTAGTAAGGAACGATCTGATATTTGCCTTCCTGAGATGAAAGCATTCTGTGAGGGCAAAATAATCGTCTTGAGGGTGATCTTGAGGTGGAGGGCGAGGATCTTAGCTAATACCTTATAAAGGCAGCTCACCAAGCTAATGGGACAATAGTCTTTTATCTCTGCTGACCCTTTCTTCTTTGGAATAAGAGTGATAAAGGTCGCGCTCAGGCTTTTACACCATTGATCATGAGAGTGGAATGCCTCAATAACAACCATAACCTTCTTTTCCACCACATCCCAACACACTTTTAGAAATTTTGTTTGGAAATCGTCAGGATCTGGGGTCCTATCATTTAGCAAACTATCTAGGGAAGCCTTCACTTCCTCTTCTAGAAAAGGTCTCTTGAGCCACCTTTGTTGCTCCTCACCAATGCCGTCAAAATCCGAAGCCGTTTTTTATAAAAATTTACATAATATTGCTCGATGTAATCCTGGATCTTCCCTTGATCGTACTCCCACTCCCCCTCCATTTTAAACTTACTAATCATGTTACTAGCACATCTCAAATTCACCATCGTATGAAAATTTAGTGTTGTGATCACCTTCCTTTAGCCAAATTGCCTTCGATTTCTATATCCAAGATATCTCTTCTATCCGTAACAATCTATTATAATCATTCACGGCTTCCGCCTTAGCTTGATTCTCTACTTTGGATAACAGGCCCAACATCCTTTTCTTCTCTAGAGTCTCCATCTTTTGTAAACATGATATTTTGTTTCCTTAGTGTCCCCAAATCCCCCCTTCCATTTCAAGATTCTTTCTTTAAGAAGTTTTAATTTTTAGATGAACACAAAGCTAGCTGTCCCCTCCACAATCATCTCCTCCCTCCACATTATCAACTTCTCCTTGAACCCCGAGATTTCTAGCCACATGAGTTCAAACTTGAATGGGCACGGCCCTAAAGGGATAGAATTTACACAAAGAAGGATGTGGATATGGTTATACATTTGATTGGGTAAGGCCTCTTGAGAGATCGTGGGAGCTAGTTCCATCCAGTCCAAGGTTAAAAAAAATTTGTCCAGTCGACTACTCATCCTTCTACTATGATTATTTGACCAAGTAAAAGTTGCCTCACTAAGAGGGAGATCCACCAAGCCATGCTCCTCAATGAAGTTATTAAACCGCCACATTTGTTGAGTCATTCTATTAGCACCTAGTCTCTCCATCAGGAAACATATTGCATTAAAATCACATCCAACACACCAGGAGATTTTCCATTCATTCCCAACCCTCCTCAACTCATCCCTCAACCTTCCGAAGGTAGCTTGATCACACAGGCCATAAACTCCTAAAAATGCCCAAACCATCTCATCCTCTTTTTTCTTACACAACTGAAACTGGGAAATCTCATATTCGAAAATCAGACACCTCCACAACCTTGGTGTTCCAAGCAATTAGAATCCCTCCCAATCTTCCTTTTGCAGGCTTATGTAAGAACTTGAATGGTCTCCTTCCCCACAAATCTGTAGTCATCCTCTTATCAATAGATTGAGCCCTCGTTTCCTGCAAAGTTAGCAAGTCCACCCTCCACCTTTTTAGCATATCCCTTAATTCCCCACCGCTTCTCCACCCTCCCTAACCCCCCTAACATTCCAAGAACAAATGGCCTTTGTCGTTAACAACCGACTAAGACATGCCCCTTTGCCCCTTGTTCTTCTCCCTACCTCGAGCTCTCCTTCATAATTAGTGTATGAGTGTAGGTTCTTTAACTCCCTAGAATAGCTTCCCCGTTTGTCTCCTTTGGATGATTCTTGATATCTTGGGACTCCAACTCCACCTTCTTTCTACTTCCTAGAAGAAGTCTTCCACACTGCTCTATCCCTTTTGGAATACCCCAACCTTCTTTTCACCTCAACCACTCTCTTCAATACCCAATCAGAAGAGGATGGGGGCGGGAGGGAGCATACGTATTGGCTCTGCATCTATAACTTGCTCCAACCCCTTGATCTCCCCTACCACTTGCTCTTCCCCCATTTGAATCACTAACACACTACTATATGATGTATAATCTTCCCATCTCCTTGTTGTCTGACCTTGTTCTTGAGGAATGTCGGTGCCTCTCTCACTTCCATGGATGGTGCTATGCAGTTTAAGACTTGGGTTATGATCGCTTAAGCGACATCCGTTACAGCTAGCACCCGACGCAAATGCCTCCTGCTTCGACCACTCACTATTGCATTCTGTTTGTGTCCCCCACTCGTTAACCTCCTCTTCTTCACTTGAAAATCTTTGAACAACCTTCATCTTCCCTTTACATTCGGGAGCATGAGGTTTCTTTCTATTATTGCTTGTCGAAGCTGGATCTTGAATCACTATGCCATTTGTAGGCTTTCTGGTACCGAGAGGGCATGGCTTACCTGGGGAAAGACGACCATCACTTACTTCCGTCTTTCAAATCTCATCCTGGAAATTTCGGTCATTGCGATTCACCCTTTTCCCTTCAGATATGCCTTTTGGATAGCGTATCTTTTCCGCCTTCAGGTGCTGGACTGAAAGAACCCTTTTGTTTTCTCTCTTATCGCATCCTCTTCCTCAATAAGCGCTGAACGGCTAAGCCCCGACCCCCTAATCACCCTTGGGACCTTCATTAACGAACAGTCCCCTTGAAGTTGATCTTTTCTTTGCCCACGGATCTAAGGCCCGCAGCTAACTGGGCTCCCGAATCCGGGCTTCTCTCCATCATGAGCCCAACTCGTCCAGATATCATCACAATTTCCTCTTCTAGCCTAGTTATTTGGGTCAAATATAAACAGTTCACCATAGCCCCGGTCCACCCACCAGTTTGGCTGTGTTGGACCCCTTCTTCTTCCTTACCTCCTTTTGATGATTGAGTTGATCTTTCGGCTCCATACTCCATCTTTTCCTGTGTTTTCAAATTTCGAAATATCTTCTTTTTCTCACTTTCAATCTCTTCCCTCATACACTCTTCCCCCTCGCTAGAAACAACCTCTTCCTCCCATCTCCTTTTATTTTATAATTAACTTAACTTTATTAATAAGAGGAAAAAGAAAAAAATAGAATACAACAAGGGGGGAGACCTTACAAGCAGTCCTCAGGCCTCAGGGAGACAACTATCAACAAAAACTGATTGAGACTTAAACCCCCAATTCTAGTTAGCTTATTAGCCAACTCATTTTGACTTCTATCGGCATGAGACAAAGAAATACACAACAAAGACATTAACTCCCGAATCTCATAAATAATAGGAGCTAGACACCAAGAGCTCATACAGATCCCCTTTCCTCAACTAATGACAACCTTCGAGTCGCCCTCCATTGGACAATCTTTCAACCCAAGCTTGTTCAATTCCCTTAACCCCATTAGGAGGCTAATAACTTCAGCTTTAATAGCGTTGTAAACCCCCAAAGGCCCACAAGTTGCTTGAATAACATTAGAATCATGATCACAAATCACACATCCAAAGTTGGCTTGGCCCAAATTGCCTTTAGAAGCCTGATTGAAATTGATCCTATAGGAGGGGGAATCCAGGACAACATTGCTTTCTTTGTCCTTGGATGGGCCCATTGCAAAGAGGAGACCCAATCATTCAAGAAAAGGGATTGGGAAAGGTCTTTGAATTCATTTAGCACAAAAGGCCAACTTCCCACTTCTCGCACAATAAAGTCAATCACATCACCTTTAGAGCTAAAATTCTCTTAAAAAAAGCCTTGTGTTCATTTCCTTCCAAACACCCCACATCACCCCATGCATAAGACAGTCCCAAAACAACTTTGTACGATTCCCTTGCTCCCCTCCATGCCACTGAACAACAAAAGCTTTAATGTCCTCTGGCCAAACATGCGTTCTACTCATTTTGGAAAAGAAACAATTCTAAATCGCCACTGTCAAACTGCAATGGATAAATATTTGATTAGAGGATTCAACCTCATTTTTACATAGGATACACCATTGAGGAGAGAGGGCCATATAGGGTCTTCTTCGCTGGAGCACATCCATAGTGCTAATGTGATTAGGCATGGTTGACCATATGAAAGCTTTCACCCTAGGGGGAGCATTGGGCTTCCAAATCCTCTTGGCAGGGAATGTCAAATTAAAATTATGGGAAGAAAGCAAAGCTTTGAAAAAAGATTTAGAGGACTCTAGAGTCCAAACCCTCTTGTCAAAAAATGAATTGGAAATGTAAACATTCTCCAAGTTAGATAACAAAGGGGCAAGAAGATCAATCTTCCAATCAAACAAGTCCCTTTTAAAAGTCAAATTCTAGAAGTATCACACAAAGAGGGGGATAATACATCAACAATAACCACGTTTCTCTAGGTGGATAATCTAAAGAGTCTAGGATAAGCAATGGACAAACACTGTTCCCCCCACTGGATATCATCCCAAAACTTAATTGACTTTCCATTACCCACCACAAGACGGACTTGGGGAAGGAATAAATGATAGAGCTTGATACCCACCCCATATTTGTTGCAAATAATGGATTGCCAAAGATTGTCACTCTCATCGAAGAACCTCCACAACCATTTCCTCAGTAATGCCGAGTTCCTCTCCTTTAGATGGACAATTCATAACCCACCATACTCCTTAGTTCTGTAGACATCCTCCCAGTTCACCAAATGATCTTTCCTCTTCTTACTACCTTCCCAAAGGAAATTTCATTGACATTTATCCAATGCCATACTTACCTTCCTAGGCATTTTAAAAAGAGACATATAATACACTAGCACATTAGCCATTGATGCCTTTATCAATGTGATTCATCCCCCCAAAGACATATAAGACTTCTTCCAACTAGTCATTTTCTTATTAACTCTTTCCATCATTTGGTCTCAAAAGGAAAGGACTTTAGGATTATCCCCAAGAGGCATGCCTAAGTCTTTCAAAGGTCACTTCTCCACCTTACACCTAAAGTTGTCAACGAATGAAGATAATGCCATATCATCCACCCCAATACCTGCCAGACTTGATTTTGCAATATTAACTTTAAGCCCTGAAATGCATTCATAAATTTTTGAGATACTCTTTAAATTTGAGACTTGATCTAAACTTGCCTCCACAAAACAAATGGTATCGTCTGCAAGCTGCAAATGAGAGACTGATGAGCCATTATGGCTAACCTCAAAACCCTTACGAAGGCCATTGTCAACTACTTTAGTCATCAAGGCACTAAACCCATACTTATCGGAAAAAAAAAAGCACTAAATCCATGCCACTAGAGTAAATAAAAACGGAGACAAAGATCCCCTTGTCTTAACCCTCGAGAAGAAGAGAAGAACCCTTTTGATACTCTGTTTATCATTACTGGGAAGTGAAAGTGATTTGGACAGATTCCATTATCCATTGAATCCATCTACTCCCAATCCACTCTATTATAGGCTTTTTCCAAATCAATCTTACACACCAACCCCTACTCTTTCGACATTCTCCTCCTATCAACCACCTCATTAGCAACAAGAATGCCATCCGTTATTTGCCTCCCTTTTACAAAAACACCTTGGGAATTGGACATCAATCCCCCCCCTTACATTCTTAAGCCTCATAGATAAGACCTTCGCAATAATTTCATACAAGTTATTCACAAGACTTATTGGCCGAAACTATGAAAGTCACTTGCATCCTGCTTTTTAGGAACAAGGACAATGAAGGTAGCATTGGTATTTTTGTTGATGGTGCCACTGCCATAGAATTCAATGAACACTTCCATAAGATCTTCTTTAACAATCTCCCGGCATTCTTGATAGAAGAGAGAAGAAAAACCATCTGGCCCTAGGGATTTATCCTTGTCAATAGAAAAAACAGCCTCCTTAACTTCTTCTTTCGAAAAAACACATTCAAATGAGAAACCCCTTCTTCATCCATATAACTAGAGAAAAGATTATCAATGATCGGTCGATCCATATCTTCCTTGGCATATAACTGTGAGAAAAACCTGATAGTTGCTTCCTTGATTTTTTCCTCATCATCAGTCTCCACTCCTTTAATAATCATTCTAGAGATCAAGCTTCTCCACTTCTTGCCGTTACCCACTTTGTGAAAGAACCTTGTGTTGTTGTTACCTTCCTTGAGCCACTTACACTTTGCCTTTTGCTTCCAATGAAGTTCCTCCCCTCTAAGCAATACATCCAGATCCCCCAAAAGAGTCTTCTTCCTATCCATATCTTCCACCTCAAGAATCCCATTCTCCTCCACCTTGTTATCAATCTTCTGGATTTTTATCCCAAATCTTTTGCTTGTTTGCATTAATTTTCCCGAAAGTATTTTTGTTCTACTCAGTCAACTTCATCTTCACATAATAAAGCTTTTTCATAAACCAAAAACCTTTCCACCCATAGATTTCACATTCATTCCACCACTTCTTTAGACAATCTTTGAAAGAAGAGTGCAATGTTCACATATTTTCAAATCTAAAGGAGGAAGACCTTAAATATACTTTGGGAGCTAGAAAGAAGGATTGGCCAATGATTCGTAAAAATCTTGGGAAGAGCTTTCTGAGAAAATTGAGGATACGAATCTTCCCAATTATAAAATTTGTTCAGATGGCATAAGAAAGGTGATTCCTGACCATTTGTCCTAGTGAATTTTGCATTAGTCAAGCGACTATCCTTCAAAGCTTGACTTTGGACAAACTCATTGAAATCCCTCATACTTTTGTTCATCACACCCCTAGGGAATTTTTATGAATAAATCGAATCACATTAAAGTCACCTCCCACTAGCCAAGGCCCCACCCGTGCATTGCGAATATAACCCAGCTCCTCTCACAGAGCACCCATATTTTTAGCAACTAAAGGACCATAAACACTTGTGAATAGCCATTCAACTTCAAAAGATATGTCCTCCAAATAGAGAGAAATGGAAAAAGCTCCCATCCACACATCCTTTTTTTATTTTTATTTTTCTGATGACATCAGGATTCCAAGCCATTAGGATACCACTTGATGTACCAATTGCAAGAAGAGCACACCATACAGAATTAACCTAACCGATAGCACTCCTAACTAGTTTGTCCTTTTTGGTTTCTTGCAATACAATCAAATCCAGCTTGCAATACAATCGCCATTCCCCAAATCAATTTTTTCCCAAGTTTTCCTGCTACATCTTCCCCCAAGGCAATTTGGGAGACTCACAAAGTAACCAATAGAAGCGGGATATAGAGGAGTAATAGTAGTAGCATTATGAGGAATAGAGGAATGAACAAAGGAATTCGAAGAGAACTTATGGACAGAGTATTCAGAATTACTTGAAGCATCAGAAGAGCCATAAGGATTGGAATCCTGACCAAGAACCCCCTTAGAGTTATTCTTTCGGCTACTATCATTGTGATAAGTTGCAATGTCCTCTGAATGATAATCCCCCATGAACTACTAGTACGCATGACATTCAATTCCTCCTACATCGACACAGAGGTGTCGTCATAATCTACCAGGCGTATCAGCCCCCCGGGGTAAAGAAAACGTGCAAATCCACCTCCGTATCCCTCTCATTACAATGCTCCTCCTCTGTTAGGTATTCCTCATCTGAGTCCACCACATATTGGCCATCTTTCATTTTGCTTCCTTCATTTTTTAGGTTGCCTAGGCCCAGAGGGTCACTTACAGTCCCACCCGAGGCAGACAACTCGTCCACAGAACATGGGAGATTGGTGACTAGAGGCGGAAACGTGGAAGACATCATCGGGGTATCAACCACTGAAGCTTTCGAAGCCAAAGTAGACACAACAGCCATATGCGACACTTCTAATGACCAACATTCAGATCCCCTCCAAGAATTGAGTTGATTCTCATACCTTCCTTGCACAAAGGCTTCTGCCTGAGGACTAACAACACCATTCGCACAAAATTGCACCAACATTCCATGCCCTTCCTGCGTGTGCGATTTTCCTCACCTCCATTGTCACATTCCCCTTCTATAGTCTCGTCAATCCCCATCATTGTCATCCCCTTTCTTTGAATTGCTGAAACTAGAGGTCGAAGACCTGTTATTTGAGATTATAACGCAGTCTCCCCTTTGTGGTTGACCCACAGAGTTTCTTTGGTTCACCCATTCAATCAACTTATAGTTCGGGTTTGAGGGACCAGTTTGATGGTTCAAACCATTTAATTTCAGAACCCACTTCCAATTGCCCATGTGTTTTGATTTGTCACTCCAAATCTTTCCCTGATTCTGATCTTGTGGCCCCAAATATGATGCAATTTCAAAATTTGAAGTTTGAAATTCAAATTTTCCGATCCCTATCTTTGACAGCTCAGCATTCCTGTCCTTGTTCTCCACTCTCAGATCATTCCCAAATCCAGTGGTTGGGAGACCCCTCATCTCTAACCTCCAGACAAGGAGCACACTGCCGAAAGGAACCACCACCATTTCCGTCGCTGGTGAGATCCCGAAACGTGGTTACTGGCGACTCAATATTGACCACCAGCAAAATCGATTCCTCTCCCTTCTTCAGGCATAGGGTCCTCGTGATATCAACAATGGTTTTGACTTCCACCTTCATCCTAACAGCTGAAATAATCTCCCTGTTCATCGAACAATAGTCCACTTCTAACAACTTTCCACAATTTTCACCAATGGTTTTAAACACCTGAGGATTCCAATTAGACGGGGAGCCCCCATGTACAAATTCATCTCTTACCCTTCACTGCTTGAATGGGAATAACAGTTGTTGCCGGTGATCACTTTTGAAACGTAACCACCCCATTTCTGATACATATGTGGACAGTACCAATGATTTTAGCATAATCAACTTCATTGAACACAACAAAAAAAATGCTTGGTTTGACGGAAATCCTGTTGGGAGCATGACATACCCTTCTTCATCACACCTTTTAAACCGCTGGGATACCAGTGCCACGACTTCCATGGCACACTTACTCCCCACACATCACACTATAACGTTGTTCTAGGTCTTCCATATCTCATGATGTTGAACCCAACGTGGTTTAGATGGTAAAGCTGGATTCAGAACTTGAAACTCCTGTAGATTTTCTCTGTTTTTGCATTCGTTCACAGGGAAGAGGGGAGCCCTCATTTGATGAATCACTTCTCTGAAGTTTTCCCAACCATTCATTCCCTTACCTTCCGAAATGATTACAAAAGGATTTCGAACATTAGGTTTCCAATCATACAATCTGAGAAATCTTCCTAAATCATTACCTTTTCTGAAAGAAATAAGGAGACACCATTAAAACCAACAGACCTCTATAGATCTTCAGAGGCATCCTTATCGCATGCCAAATCAACGAACTCCAGAACCTTCTCTAAGAACTGGATATGGAAGCAAATCTTGTGAGGGCGTCCCTTACCCCTTTCCACAATGGTGAAAATGCCATCATCTGCATTGAGTTCAAAGGACTTAGCCTCCACCCAAAAGAACCAACAGTTCCGATTGTCCTTTGTATTCTTCATTCTTCAGAGTTACCAGGAGAAATGGCTTGATCCATAGAGAAATCCGAGATTTGCATGGTCGTGCGTCCTGTCTCCTGATCCGTCCCATTGTGTTGAACTCTTGACGCCGGAACAGAGGTAATGTCAGCTTCCATATCTCAACTCTGAACCCAACACCCAATTAGAGACCCATACCACTTGATAAGCATTTTCCAATCGCCACACTCAGCTTTATCCACTCCATCGACCCTGGGTCAGGGAGTTCGACTTCAATCACACCACTACATTGATCTCCTATCTTTTGAAAAGTCAACAACCCCCATAAGTGCGCTGATAACCTGAACCCCCACACCCATCTGCCTCCTTCTTCGCCTTACTCTAGCGACACCCTGCAGTAGGGTTCCATACATCTAGCAGAAACCCTCCTCCCTGCCAAGTCTTGGTACCCATTTGCAGAACACGCTCGGCCTCTTGGGCTGGCCAAAAGTAAAGTATGAACATGCCTTTAGCCATCTTCCTCACTTGCAGCTCGCTTCCCACTTTCCACCCTATTCTCTCTTTGGCTTCTCCCTCGTGTATGTTTCTGCCTTCTAATTTTTTTTTTTATTCATAAAAAATGCTATCAAATGTCTTGAAATATCTTATATGTTGCATGACATATCTCCATGTCTACCAGGACCAACACGACATATTAGTATATTACCTACACCGACACAAAACATTAACTATAATTTTAAACTTCAATTTTTTGACGACATGATGTACAATGTCGACGTGTTGAGCAAATATTCCTCTTACGTAGTGTATCATTACTTAAATTTCAACATTTTATTATGCTAAAAATCATATGAAAATGATAAATTTCGAAGAAAATGATAAATTTCGAAGAAAATAAGAGGTAAGAGGAAGGATGAGAAGAAAGAAGAAATAGAAGAGAATCTACTTGTTCCCTTATGTTTAACTAGTTAGATTATAATATGTTTATCAACCATAATTTATCAATATCCTAATAAACATGGTATCAAATATCTCGAAATATCTTAAATATCTTCCGACATATGTCTATGTTTACCAAGACCGACACGATATGTTCCTATACCGACACAAAACATTAATTACATTATAAAAATTCATTTTTTGGTCAACACGATATACGATGTTGGTGTGCTGAGTGAATATTTCCCTTTCACAATGTATTAGTGCCTAATACTGACATTGTGTTGTTATGATAAAAAATCATATGAAAAACGATAAATTTCAAAGAAAGTAAAAGGAAGGAGAGAAAGTTGAAGATAAGAAAGAAGAAAAGGAATATAATCTACTTCTTCCCTATGCTTATACAGTTAGATTATAATATTTTTGTCAACCATTATGTATGCATGTGTATTTTTAAAGAATATTAAAATGCAAGTGTACTAAAATAAACTATTATTCCTAATGAATCTATTTGTTTCATTGTGTATATGTAGTTAGATTAGAATATGCTTCTTAAGTTTCCATGTTTTTTACAATATTTCTTTTCGAGATTTCCGACATTTCTGATATATGTCTTATTTTGGCCTGACCGATATTTCCACCGACACCGGCATTTTGAACCTTGATACCAAGTTGAATGGAGAGCTTTGTTTAGGTTTAATGGAAGAAGTAAGTATGAAGAAGAAGAAAACGAAGGAAAGAGAGAATAGAAGAGAAGAGAAGAGAAGAGAAAGGAGTGATGGAGAAAACATGTGTAGAGTGTTTCTCTACACTTTAGATATTATTTATTTATGAGATATTAGGTCTATAATATATGGTATAATATAGCTTGTGTACATGACACTTATACCCTCAGTGCAATGTATCTCAAGGCCTATCCTTACAAACACACTGAAAAAAGACCACACACTTGTCCTTATTACCTATACCTCTAACATTCCAAGATAAGATTTTAAAACCCATCAATCACAAATTTTTCACCCCTTTCCCCTTCCTACCACTCCCATCACCAAATCTGCCAAGACGCTTGTCGTAGTTGACTCTCCAACTTCTTAAGCTCATTCTTCAGCCTTTTACAATCCCCGTTTCTGAAGACCGATAACTCAGTTCCATTCCCACCCCTTTTTTTCAATTTTCTTGAACAACTTCCTAACTTCATTCTCAAGACCATCAAAAGACAGGTCTAAAAAAGGATTAAAAATCCTTTAATTTGCTGAGCACCCATTTGGATCGCAACTCATCATCTTCAATCTCAACCCCCTTAACAAGGAGACTCATCTCCGAAAAGGGTCCTCTTAGAGGAGTGACACACTCCAACTCAACGAACCCTTTTCCTACCTGCACCTCCCCACCCAACCCATTATCCACCTCATCCCAACTCAAATAGGTCAGTGGTTGAACCACCAAAGCTTGGATATCCTGCTCCCCCAACTCAGAACCCTGATATTACAGCAATTGATTCAGCCCAATTAAAATCGTAGTATTTGAACTATCTGTCCAAGGGAGGTAAGCTTACTCTTTTGATAAGTGTATTGTCCAATTTGCAAATTTACTATACGTTCTTGTCTTTGATGCCCAAATCGGTTATGTATGTGTTGGAGAAAGCTATGTGCAGGTTCTTGTGGGGATCCCCCAACTATGGTGTGAGGATTCACTTAGTTTCGTGGAGAAAAATTGTTATTCTCTTCAGCATGGTGGTTTAGGGGTTTGTGCACTCTCTTACAAACAAGGTCTTATTTTTAAATGGCTTTGGAGGTTCGGGACTGAAAAAGAAGTTTCGTGATGAAAGCTTATTGCCGCCAAATATAGGGTTTGTGAAAGAGATTGGTCAAGTGCAATTCCAATTGGACCATATGGAATGGGCCTTCGGAAAGCCATTGCGAAAGGATACACGAGTTTAATGAGAAAGTGTCTTTTATGGTTGGCAAAAGAGATGAAGTAAGATTCTGGATGGATGCTTGGTGTGGCAGTTCCTTTATTTTGGAGTTCCCTGAAATCTTTAGATTGCCCCTTTGTCAAGATGGTTTCGTGTTGGATCATATTAGAGGGAATAAAGAGTCTATGAGTTGGGATCTCCATCTTAGAAGATCCCTTAATGATTGGGAAATGGAAGCTGTGGGTGATTTGATAAATTAGTTGGAAAGTACTTAAAAGGGCAGACCTGATGAGGAGGATATGAGAATCTGGAATTTTGACCCAGGGGCTAAATTCTGTGTCAAATCATGTTTATTCTTTTGCTGAGGAAAGCTCTGATTTACCTTTTAAGCTGATCTGGAAATCTAAGCTTCCTTGTAAAGCTTATTTCTTGTTATGGCTGGTATGTTTGGACCATACTCTTACAGTTAATAGTCTGATGAATAAAGCTTTCCATGTGGCGAATAGATGCAGTATGTGCTTGCATGGGGCCGAATCTGTCAACCATCTCTTTGTTCATTGTGAGGCAGCATTGATGATATGGTTCTTGTTCATATACCACTTCAAGAGAATTTGGGTTTGCCCTTCTTCCATGAAAGACCAGCTTTTGGTGTGGAATAGTGAGAGGTTGGATGACTTATATTTTAGGTGGTAGGTGATATGAAACTGCATTCCTTCCATAGTAGTTTGGGTGGTTTGGAGGGAACGAAAGATGCGCAGTTTTGATACTGAATGGGTTGATTTCATCAAGGTGCTGGAGATTGCCCTCTCTCGTGTATCAGTGGACTTCTCACCTTCCGCTTTTTAAAGACGTCAAATACGCGGATTGGGTTTTTAGTTGGGAAGAGCTGATTTTTCTGTAAGCTTTGCTTTGGCCCAGTACTTCTCATGCTGCTGGCCTCCTTTTTATTTTTCATTAATAATTTTTTTGTTATCGATCAGAAAAAAAGAAAAAGAAAAAGGGGGACCGGCATAACTGAATTCTGCACATGAGAGAACAAGCCATCAGCAACACCCTCCGCATCCATTGAAGCAGGAAACCTAGGTCAGAGAAAGCCTCCCCTCCCCATCCACAATCCCTCCTGGTCACCCACCAAAACAATCAGATCATGCATCCCAGTTGGCGGTACTGGAGCAGGAGGATTTCTAGCACAGTCAAAAGGTGTGTCCACCACTTGCTGATGTAGGGAAAGGAAGAAGAGGAACAAAGGACTCCTAGACAGCTATTATCACGCCACTCCATCCTTAACTAGCATTCCCCCACAGAGACTCACACCACTAGAAGCATCAGCCAAAAGAGACACCGCCTTCCTCTCCCCAACACCAGTATGCCGACAGGAGAGATTGTGGAAATTTAAATTTGAATCTCATCATCGTACAGAGGATGAAGGTGGTTTTTTAAATTTAAAATTAAAATCTCATTGTTGGGCCTGCCCTAATTATGAAGATGATGTCACTATTAGAAGATAGCAGGGTAGATGACCTGTTCCCCTAAAATGAAATAATTGTAATACCCATTTTAACCTCCATACTAATGTGAAGGGTCTACCATGTCATAAACCTGCAAGGGTAAGTCCGAAAGGCGTGATGTCTCATTTCAAGGGCCCTAATTATGAAAGTCAGATGGACTTGTGGAATGTTGATTATATTTCTTCTTTAAGACCTCCTTTAAGGCCATATTCCTCTTCAGCTAGTTTGTCAATTGAAGAAAAAGGTAAGCATGTTGCATCTGTTGACACTAGTGCATGCAGGCATAATGATAATAAGTAGGGTGTGGATAAGGACTCTCTGGCCAGGTCAAAGGAAGTATGCCAATAGGGTCAACGACTGGGTTAATAATTTGGACTGACATGTTCTTAAGCAACAAAGGAAGGCTTTCTGGATGGACTATGGGTCAGTTCAGTACAGTGGAAGGAGGCATCATCATGGGGGAGTTGGGGTGTTTGAAAACGGCAAATCGTCGAATGAGTTCTCATACCTTGTTGAAGACGATCATCAATCGGGGAAAATCTTCTAAGCATCAAACTGATACAATCAAAATCTAGAGGTGAGGATCCTAGTAGGAATCCCATCATCGCTATGGCAATTAACTTGCTTGAGATGCAAGAGGGGGAAAGGGACGCACGGATGCCATGGTCTCTGGATGTGGTTGATACTTATGCGGAATATAAGGGAGATATTGAAGGCAAAATGACGTTGTCGATGTAGGGATGATCACTTATATCGAAGATGAGATCGAACGATAAAGGACATCGGATGGGAAATGTGAAGCATCTGAAGGAGATGGAAAGGAAGGTTTCACGATTGATATTCTCATGTCGTTCGACACGTCCGTTGGAGAAAATGTGAAGATGTGGTGAAAGCGTTAATTGATTGAAGTAAGGCTGTATTGATCTTGTTGCAAGAAACGAAGCTTAAGAGCTTTAATAGATGAATTCTGTGAGAGTTATGCTCTTTTGCAAACCTAGATGGCATTGGCCTTACTTCTTGTGGGGCCTTTAAAGGTGTGCTGACATGTTGGGACAGTTCTAGGGTTGAGGAAGAGGCATGGTTTAAAGTATCATGTGATACGGGGTGTATCGTGGCTAAGGGGTACGAGACGCCCCATGTAGTCGAAATTTCATAGGTAGTTCTCACTTATTGCGGCAAGTGCTGCACGTATCACGCGATATGTGGGAACGTTTACATTGATTTTGGCTTAAAAGGCCGAGAGACGAGAGATTCAGCTTGTATCGCGTCGCACATTTCCCAATTGTATGGTTGTAAAAAACACTCTAATTTTTTTTTGTGAAACTTCATAAATCTAGCTTCTTAAAGTTAAATCTAAGACTCCACTTCAATCTAAAACCCTCATTTAAGTCAGAATGAAGCCGAAACCCTAAATTTCATCAAGAACTTTGGTAAGTTCCCTATTTTTGTTCCAATCATTCTAGGTTTTTCATATGTCATGCATATGTGATAGATCTACACATTCATGGAGTTAAAATAAATTTTCGGAAATTAAAATTATTTATTTATTTATTTCGAAAAAATAAAAAATTAAAGAAAATTAAAAAAATCATGCCAAATGGGTATTGTTTGGTCTAATTTTTTTTATATGACATACTACAACTCATTATGCACATAATGCCAATTTGGTAGATTTCTGAAAATAAAATATTTTTTGTATTTATTAAATAAATAAATAAATACTACCGAAAAATGCCAAAAAAATTGAAAAAATACATGAAGCATATTTGAACATATTGAATTCTCTTAATTCTATTATGTTTTCTGTATTTTTTATAAAAATTTTCTTATATTTTTTTATAAAAATTTAATTTATTATTATTTTTAAATTAGAAAATTACATCAAGCATGTAGAATGACATTATCGTTTGATTTATACATTTGTATTATTGATTATGTTTTATGTATGTGGATTTGTGGCTTTATTGTACAATGTGTAGTGTTATTTATCAACTTCTATCACTTAAAATTCTAGACATGTGCAACAGAGTGTCACAACAGTACCGATTTCTAACTATTGATACCCAAGCGTGTTATGAAGTGTAATGGTTTATAAGTGTTTAATGATGCTTATTATAACATTTCCTAAAATTTCATTCAAAAATTCCAATGTTTATGTAGTGTTTTTATTAATTCCATAGGTGACAACATATGTTTTTTCTTTTAATGAATAGATGGTTGTTTTCTATATGTAATGATTTCTAAGTGTGTATTAGTGTTTATTCTATCAAATTCTGAAGTTTCATAAAAAAATTCCTTCATTTGATTAGTGTTTCCCCTACTTCTCACTGTCTCTTGGTTTCTTCCAACGTCTCCCCGCGATAAGTTGCAATATGCGAGACGTATCGATATCCTTAAGCCATAGTACATAACACGATATCGATACTTTAAACTTTGTGTGGAGGAGGCGAAGGTTGGTAAATCTTCAATTTTTGCTTATGCCAAGATGAAGGGAGATTAAACAGAGCGGAATGGCGGAACAGGATTCATGTAGCCGACCCCAAATAGTTGGGATAAGGCTGTTTGTTGTTGTTGTTGTTGCCAAGATGAAGGGAGACTCAATGAGGTGGATGATAACGAATGTTTATGGTCCAAATGATATGCTTGTCCGTAATCAGTTTTTCATGGAATTATTGGAGCTTTATGGGAGGTAGGATGGGCCATGGTGTATCAATGGGGACTTTAATGAAGTTATAGCTTTAAGTGAGCGAAATAGAGCCAAAAGTTTGGGGGGATGCGAGCCTTTTCTTCCATTATAGATGGACTCAGATTAACGGATGTATAGCTTCAATGGGGCACTTTATATATATTTATGTCTTTATACATGGTCCAATATGCAATCTTTGGTGTCTTTAAGCAGGTTGGATAGGTTTCTTTGTGTTGAAGAATATTAATTTCCGTATCTCCTAACACTTTAAGTTTTAGGAGAGTTGGTTAGTTAACTGTTGACATGGTATCAGAGCCAGCTAAGTTGCGAGTTTGAATCTCATGGAAGTAAAAGTATTCTCTTGGACGTAGTACTACACGTGTGCGTGCATTGTGGATTCACACCTGGTTCCCTGAGTGTTCCTTAGAGAGAAAAGTGTTCCTCCTAAGGGGGTGAGTGGAAGAATATTAATTTTTGTATCTTCTAACACCTTAAGGTTGTAGGAGAGTTGGTTATTTCACTGTTAACACCCTTATATTGGCTAATGGGACAAGTGCTTCTCCAATACCAAACTGGAAACTCTTCTTTGTGTTCTATACTATTGTGTGAAAAGAACTTGCCGATGGGTCCTAGACCCTTTAAGTTTGAAAATATTTGGTTAATGCAGCCGGGTTTTGTGAAAAAGGTCAAGGAGTGGTGGAATTCTTTCCAAGTGAATGAAAGAGCTGACAAACAATTTAGGATCAAATTAAAACTCCTTAAAGAGAAGATTAAGGAGTGGATTCAGAAGGAATTCAAAAGGATTGAAGACCTTCTGAAAAGGGTCTCTGAAGAAGACTCGTAAGGAATTAAGAAGGATTGATGATCATCTGAAAAGGTCTCTGAAGAAGTTGTGGATTGGGATAGAAAGGAAGAAGAGAGGGGTCTTTTGGAAGAGGAGTGTAATATATGAGAGAAGAAAAGAGAGATTTAAAAGACTGACAATGATTGAAGAGATATAATGGAAGAAAATAAGTTTAGTGGCTAAAGGAGGATAATAATAATACCCAGTCCTTTCATTGAGTGGCGATGAATAGAAGAAATGCCAACAATATCTCTAAGTTGCAAATTGAAGGGGTGTTGACCAAGGATTGGGGGAAAATTAAAAATCATACGGTTAATCTTTTCATGAGATTACGATAAAATGACTAAGGTTGGATGGGATTCAATTCAAGAAAATCGATGATGCATCAAAAACATGGATAGAAAGGCCATTTTCGGAAGATGAAGTAAAATTGGCCGTTTGGGACTGGGAAGGGGATAAAGCTTCAGTGGGCTAGATGGGCTTACTTTTGCTTTTTACAAAGCTTTCCGGTGTATGATTAAAAGGCTTCATGGTTATGATTGAAGACTTGCACCAGACAGGATTCTTTGAGTATGGTTGCAACTCCATGTTTGTCACTTCAATTTCGAAAATTGAAGGTGCCGAATCCATTTCTAACTATAGACCCATTAGTCTCGTTGGGAGTATTTATAAAATTATTTCCATGACTCTTGCAAATAGGTTGAAATAGGTTTTGCACATGGTGATTTCCCCCAACCAAGGTCATGGGTAGACATATTCTTGGCAGGATTCTGGTGGCAAGTGAGTGCATTGATTCACTTGTCATGGAAAATAAAAAAGGGGATTCTTTTTTTCATTTATAGATGGCACTTTATCAAAGAAACAAGAAAAGCAAACACCAAGCTGGTGCAAAAGAAAAGAAAGAGAAAGAGAACCGAAAAGATATAAATACAACTAAATCCTAAGCCAAAGACTAAAAAACATTGTCCCAAAAGGAATCCCACTCGTGCTCATCAAAATCCCTAGAAACCAAAACCTAATCCGCAAGGTATCCAAACACGGACACAATCAACCTATATAGAGAGGAGAATTATTCATCAAAGACTATTTTATTCCTCTCCTTCCAAACACCCCAACAAATGGCCCTAGCAAGAAAGGGCTAGATAATCTTAGGGGATTCATTGTAAGATTGATATGGAGAAAGCAGGGTTAATTGGGACTTTCTCAATTATATGCTTAGCATAATGGACTTCGGGATGAAACAGAGGATGTGTATGAGGATGAGGCAATATTATGGAATTGTGTCTTTTTCCATTCTTTTAAATGGAACTGTAGAAGGCTTCTTTAGAAATTCCAGGGGCATTAGGCAAGGTGATCTGTTGATCCCCTTCCTCTTTCTAATTGTGGATGAAGTTTTGGGTGCTCTATTGTCTAGGGCCGTTCAAGTAGGCCTCTTAGAAGAAGTTAAGGTTTTGTCGGAGGGGCCAACCATTACTCACCTCCAATTCGATGATGACACTATTATCTTTTGTGTAGAGTCCCATAGTCAAATCAGATAGTTGAGGTGCATTCTAGGAGGGTTTGAAGCGGTGTTGGGGCTACAAATTAATTTCAGTAAATTCTCTATTTTTGGTGTGGGGAATATCCCAAGACTTGGCTGCTAGCCTTGGGTGCAAGCATGATAATCTTCCTACATCTTGTCTTGGGCTGCCGGTGGGGATTTCTCTTCGAAAGAAAATCGGGAGGAACCTAGTCGTGGACAGAATTCATAAAAGACTCGCTGGCTAGAATGGTCTTTATCTTTCCAAGGGAGCTAAGATTATACACATAAAATATGTTATTGTGAGCCTTCCTGTTTATTTTCTCTTTTTGTACACCATCCCCTCCTCCATTTTTAAATGTAATTGAGAGGATGATGCGTGATTTCCTATGGAAGAAATGGAAGAGTAATGCAGGGTACAATCTTGTGGCTTGAACTGATGTGTGCAAACCTAAGAAGGAAGGCAGTATAGGCATTAGAAAAATCAAAGACTTGAACTGGGCTCTCCTATCTAAATGGCTATGGCACTTTGGTAATGAAGAAGATTGCTTGTGGAGGCAAGTTATTGACGCCAAGTATAGGCTAGCATTGAAATGGGAAAGTAAGATGGTGAATGCCCCAAATGGTACTAGCAGTTGGAGAGGAATAACAAACATGCTGCATGATCTAAAGAAGGTGTGCATTTTGATGTTGGCTATGGCATGCATTCTCTTTTTTGGAATGACAGATGGTGCACCAGCTCCCCCTTAAAGGTTTATTTCCTAGCCAGACATAAGGACACCTTAGTGGCTGATTATATGATGATTGAAGAAAGAGCTATCAGATGGCCCCTTAGATTAGGCATGATCTGAATGATTGGGAGATTGACGCAATGGCTAGCTTGCTGAACACTCAAAACCAAGGATTTGGGAGGACGACAGAAGAATATGGCCTGGGTCTAAATCTGGAAATTTCTCTGTGAAGTCATGCTATCATTTCTATGGAATTAGTTCAACTGGTGTAGCGTATCCATGGCAGTTTATTTGGAATAACCCTGTCCCATCCAAAGCACAGTTCTTCTAATGGGTTGCTGCTCGGTCAAGCATTCTTACTATCTATAACTTAATCAAGAGAGGTCACATTCTTCTTAACATGTGCCTGCTTTGCATGCAAGACAAAGAATTGGCTTTCCATCTTTTACACTGCAGGTTTGCAAGCAAAGTTTGGTCCCTATTTCTTTCAGATTTCAATATGGCTTGGGTGATGCCCTGGGATGTGAGAACAATGGTCAAAGGTTGGTGTACGAGTGCTTTTTCAAAAAGGAGAAAGATATTATGGATTACTGCTATGGCTGCTATTTTTTGGTCTATTTGAAGAGAAAGAAATAGTGGAGTGTTTAATACATTTGAGCCTGCTTATAGGATTTATTCCAAAGCAAATACAGCTTGTGTCTATGGGCTATTGGGCCTTGCAGTCTAACTCCTTTTAAGGTTTGGCTTTGATGGACTTAAGGAGGGATTCTGTATAGCTGTTGGGGATTTTTGTGTCTTGTTTTTGTGGCTTATGTTCACAGGCGTTGTATAGGGCTTCTGTATATCCTTTTGGGCTGGGGATATATATATATATATATATATATATATAGAGAGAGAGAGAGAGAGAGAGAGAGAGAGTTTAAAATTTAAGAAATCAACCAGAATCAAGAAGATAATTAAAAAATGAGATTAGGAGAAATCTAACCATGATTTTGATCTAGAGCTAGTCTGGTCTTGATGGAGTCAGTGCCACCAAGAATAAGAATCAATGGAATAGCTTTTCACCAGAATATGCACCAAGCAAAGAAACTCTTTGTTCAACAATCGAATTCTTAATAATGGGTAAAAATATATAATTAGTCATAGACAATCCTTTAAAACCAAGAAACTGCTAATTACCTCTTAAAAAATTAAAACTCTAAAAAAATACAAATCCCTTAAGCTGATAAGCGGTCAATGTGTTGATGCCCAATTAATCGGTCAATGTATTCCAATATGTCGGTTTTGTGCCCCACACCATTATGTCTAGGGGTGTCAATGAGCTGAGTTGAGCCGAGCTTTGCCCAGCTTAGCTCAGGCTCGTCACATAAAGATTGGGCTCTTGCTTGGCTTGCCAAAATTTAGACAAGTGTGGCTCTGGCTCGGCTCGGCTATTTTGAATTACAAGTTTGACTTTTCTTTACCATAAAGTGAAAAGTGAAACAGTACACTATATATATATATATATAGATTGAACAGTACAATTGTTTTGGCGGGTTTGTAAAAAATTGATAAAAAGTGTAACAGTACAATATTTAATAAAAAAGTTATTTTTATAAGTATGATTTCTTGGTGATTGGTGTACACAAATATAAAGATAATTCAAATGACATAAACATCCTTCTATTTTTATTAAAATGGTAAAGACGGTTTAAGGAAACAAAAATTTGGTAGGTTGTAGCAAGTCAGCAAGCTCCATATAATATATGTAATGTATTGATATTAACATAATAAACTATATACACCAAAAAAATAATTTATATGTAGATATGGCCCTTATCTAGTTCTAGCTGAGCTTAGTGCAACTCGGCTAATCTGACTTGGCTAAATGAGCTCAAATGGCTCAGGCTCAGCTCTGTGAGCTTCAAACAAGGTTCAAGCTCAGCTCTTGACGAGTGGAGTTGAGCTCAGTTCATTGACGGCCCTAATTATGTCTATGACCTTATCTCCAACATTGCACTATCTTGAAACAGATGGATGCCTTATTACATATGTGATATGCCATTTATTATTCTAAAATGCATCCCTATTACCTTATTCTCATCTTTTAAGTGCATAGCATTTAGGCAATACTTGAATTCTACCTGAGTTTGGGTGTTTGATTCAGTGGGAAATATGGTTCTCAGACTATCAGTGGTCTGTGATACGTCTGTTGATACCTGGTTATTTAGAGTTTACAAGTCTCAAGCTTATCATGGGTTTTTCTTACAAACTCCAACATTGACCTGCAAATATAAACACCCTTTAATTTGAAGAGAACTTGGTGGTTCACTTAATTGCATGCCATACTTGTTGATATTTCCATTGCTTATTACAGCATTTTTTTCCCTTGAGTGACTACCATTTGTTTGCTCCTCATGTTCTTTTATATATTGTGCAGATGGGGCCAAGTTTTCATATTGGATGCTCTTTCCAAATACAAGGCCGCTGATGCTCGTGAAGCTGAAAATATAGTGGAGCGAGTTACTCCACGACTACAACATGCAAATTGTGCAGTTGTACTTTCGGCTGTTAAGGTGACATGTTTGTTCCCTTCTATTTAAATGGTACTCTTTATTATTATTAATTTTTAACTCTTTAAAAGCTATTCTATTTGTTGACTCAAAAACTTGGTGATTCCAGAACTTCATTAATCATGCCATCTGTGCATTAAATCATGTCATGATCTGTTTTTTGCAGATGATCCTTCAACAAATGGAACTCATCACTAGTACTGATATGGTCAGGAATCTTTGCAAGAAAATTGCTCCTCCTCTTGTAACACTCCTGTCAGCAGAACCCGAGATCCAGTATGTTGCACTGAGAAACATCAACCTTATTGTTCAAAAGCGGCCTACAATCCTTGCCCATGAAATCAAGGTGATTTGAAGTACACACTCGTCATTTAACATCATTTTGCTGCTGCGGTAGGTTGAATGGTGATCTCTAAAACTGTACCTGCAATGGCTTCTGCAAGGTTTTTTTCTGCAAGTATAATGATCCGATTTATGTGAAGATGGAAAAGTTAGAGATCATGATAAAGCTTTCCTCCGATCGGAACATAGACCAGGTAAGTAAATGTTTTCAGCATCTTGAACAGTCATATCTAATTAATCACATATGGTATCTCTGTATTAGAACTTCTTTGGGGTTCTGATACATTTGTGGTGCACCTTTCTCCTTTTCTTTTCAGGTCCTATTGGAGTTCAAAGAGTATGCCACAGAAGTAGATGTTGATTTTGTTAGAAAGGCTGTCCGTGCTATTGGCCGTTGTGCCATCAAGTTGGAGCGAGCAGCTGAGCGGTGTATAAGTGTTTTACTTGAGCTGATAAAAATAAAAGTAAACTATGTGGTCCAGGAGGCTATAATAGTCATCAAAGACATTTTTAGAAGATATCCTAACACGTAAGTTACTTCAGGTTACGGTGTTGGTTCTCTTCATTCCAAACTCATTCTCCATTGCTCTCTTCCTTTACAGCTATGAGTCCATCATTGCAACACTCTGTGAGAGCTTAGATACTCTGGATGAGCCAGAGGCAAAGGTACTCAAATTTGTACTTCTCTAACAAAACAATTGGTAAGATTGAGGTTTCTATAGCTTATGACTTTTATATTTATGTTTGTTTGCGAAAATCTCTTTGTTTTCTGCAGGCATCAATGATCTGGATTATTGGGGAGTACGCGGAAAGAATTGACAATGCTGATGAGCTCCTTGAAAGCTTTTTAGAGAGTTTCCCAGAAGAGCCTGCCCTAGTCCAGCTGCAATTACTCACTGCAACTGTCAAACTGTTTCTTAAGAAGCCAACTGAAGGCCCACAACAGATGATTCAGGTAAGTTGTTTTGTGGATATATATTTCATGATCAACTTACAGAATTATGTCAAGCTGTGCTGTATCTCTTTTTATCTCTTATTTTTCTTTGTGGGCATCCTAGAATTGTATTCTACTGTCTCTGATTTCCACATTTCAGTTATGTTTACTCATAATATTTTCTCCTTGCTAATCTGATTATCTTTTTATTTTCCCTTCTTTCATCATTTTCCTCTCTTGTTGTACTTCCCTTCTTTCATCATCTGATGATGTGGAGCAAGTTACTCAAAAGAGTTTTTCCGTGTCATTACAGTGGACTTTGTTTTCTTGCATGACAACCTAATCTTCTTTTTATTTATTTATTTTTATTATTTTGTAACTTCTTGAAGGAGAACCATTAGAGAATCCTGCTTCTAGCACAGTTATGACAGTTCCTAGTATGCATTACACAATATTGCATGGTGTTATCAACCTGGATTGTCCTATCAGTCTGAGCTCACTTTTGGTAAATATGGTTGCAAGAAATAGGGTTTGGGGTTTTGAGGGTCAAGAAGCTGGTGTTTTGGAGTTCAGGTTGCAGAAGTCTTAGGGATGGTTGAATTTTTAAAATAAGGTCTGATGAGGGAGTGGCATTAGGGTCAAGGGTTGAAGAAATCAAAGATGCCGTTTGAAGAGAACAAGGACTGGATAGGGAAAATCATGTTAAAGTTTTGGGTACTGGTTCATTGAAGATGTAGGATGTCCTAAGGGTGGCTGGTCTGGTTAGGCTATCAAGACACTGAAACTATGAGTTATTAGGTGAGTCGATTGGTACATAAACAAAAGAAAGTTGGCTGGTCTAACAGATTATAGAGGAGAATTACTTGGGATTGATTGGTTATAACTACAGCTGAACATATCTGGCTTTGGTGGAGCAAGAATCATGTTGTCAGGGCTGCTGTAAATTAAGATTCAAAACAGAATACAAGATAATAATTAGTCGCAGGTTGAAGGATTCCTACAATTGATCTGCTGCTCCAAAGAACTCCAATGAAGACTGCATCAGGCTTCTTCTACTTCAGAAATACAGAATATTGTAATGCCTTCAATCCTAAAGGCAAGATATCATTAAAAAAAAAACCCTAAAGGCAAGAGGATTTGGAGTATGGTCCCCACGGCGGTGTGATGGTCGGTATGGAGCGAAAGGAACAACAGGGTGTGGGGAGGTTTAGTGCGGAATTGAAACTTAGCTATAGGCTTACGATAACTAGGTTATATATATATATATATATATATATATATATATATATGTATTCTCAAGCATTCAGACGTTGCAGTCATACTCATATGTTAACCAATGTAAATACATCCATCCACATTAACCATTCCATCTTGGCCATTCTACATCACTTCTTTATATATGGTTTTTTATGTACATCTATTTTTTGTTTTTTGATGAGTCATCTACTAGTAGGGGAACATCACAAACTACAAATTATTCTCTAATCAATATCCTCCTTTCATTCAACTTACATAAATAAGTATATTATATTTTGTTGTACTATTAATCTTAAACAACACATTAGTGGGTGATACAGAACACATCTGTAACTAAACAAAAATGTTTGTCAAATGACCAAAAACTACACCTGCGAGGAATCTTTTGGAGATTTTGAGAAACTTTAGAATTCAAAAGGAACATAGATAACCCACTCCAACTGCAGTCTATTTTGGCATCCTAAATTCATCTGCAAAATCAGTTGGTCCCACTGATAGCTCTATGGGCCCCACCTTGAAATCTTCCAGACCTTGGGAAGGAATCTTGGAATTTTTCCAGGATTTCTCTTCCTGGCCTTTGATTTATGTAAGGAAGATTAGTGATTATCCCCTTCCCTTCATTTTGGTGTGTTCTCTTATTGACAATGCAACCCATGTGCTACTTGTGTGGATGTTGATAGAGGTCCAGTAAAATAGGCTTTTTCATGGGCCTGTCGAGTGTGTATTTTTAGGCCTGCTAGTTGAGTCCAACTAACCCAAACTCCTGATTGGTTAGCCCTGCATCAATATCCTTTTATTTAGATAGCTGCCCTTGTATTTCTTATTGTCCAACTGGTGGTAAATTTGGTTGCGTGGTTACAGCCATCCAATTGGGCTAATATTTAGTCTAATAGTCTTCTAGATGGGGCTTTCAAATTTGACACTTTATATGGTACAGACACAAGCTCATATTATTAGAAGTAGGGAGTACTATTTATTGGAGCTTAGAAGTACTGATAAGATGTGGGAAAGTTGACTGAGATGGTTTGGTCATGTGCAAGGAAAACCAAAGACTACACCAGTGAGGAGTGAGATGATGCAAATTGAAGGCGCTAAAATGAATGAGGGGAAGGAAAAAGTGGACTTGGGTTGGAATAGCAAGGAGAGACATGGAGGCATGTAATTTAACGGCAGATATAGCCCTAGATAGAGTTGAATGGCAGAACAGGACTCGTGCAGCTGACCCCAAGTAGTTGGGATAAGGCTGTTGTTGTTGTACTGAGACAGGATATTACTGGCACAGACATATCATGTAACGATATTAACATAATCTAATAAATGTTTTTAACACTGCAAATATGCTGGTATCCCTGGGTTTGGGCACTAGTTAACCTGACTCCAAATTGATCCAACCCGACCTGGAATAACTTTTAATTCAGGTGTGCAGAGCTGGGAATGCAATAGTTTGTGTTTTAGATTCCAATGGTGCTAATTTCTGCATTCCTGCTCTTGCTAAGAGAGCTTACTCTAGATGTGATATGTGGCCATTGTAAAGCCACCAACATTGGGAGGTCCTTTTTGTTTGTTAAGTAGCTCAAAGAGAGCCTATATGACTTGATAGGGATGATAATAAGTGATTATGTTACTCTTTCTTGTTATATGGATAATATTGCGGCATTTAGAGTTGAAAATCTTTTAAAAAATTCATGTGTCAGTTATTTAACAGCCTTCTGCTTTGAGCTTACTACCTGTTTATTGCTTCAACTGCATATTTACAGGTTGTTCTGAACAATGCCACTGTGGAGACAGACAATCCAGATCTGCGGGATCGTGCCTACATTTATTGGCGCCTTCTTTCAACAGATCCTGAGGTACATCTAGTATGGTCACAATTGTACCATTGTATACATAGAGTATGTCAGGTACTTGGGGGATTGTATTCTTGTCATTCATACAGGACAGATTCCTGCATTTATTTCAGGCAGCTAAGGATGTTGTGCTAGCTGAGAAGCCTGTGATCAGTGATGATTCAAACCAACTTGATTCTTCACTTCTTGATGAGCTTCTGGCGAACATTGCTACTCTGTCTTCTGTGTATCATAAGCCCCCAGATGCATTTGTAAGCCGTGTGAAGACCGCAATCCAGAGGCCCGAAGACGATGAATATCCTGACGGGGGTGAAACAGGCAATTCTGATTCCCCAGCTCATGCGGTTGAAAGTGGTTCAGCACCAACTAGTTCAAGTAATGTTCCTTATGCTACAACAAGACAGCCAGCACCTGCACCAGCGGCACCCGCCACACCTGCTCCAGTGCCAGACTTACTTGGTGATTTGATAGGCCTTGATAATGCACTTGTTCCTGTTGATGAGCCTACAAAACCTGATGGGTGAGGATAATGGACATTACCAGCTGTGCTAGTGGCATAATTTGAGGATATAGATCATAACATGCTGGATGCACTGATATAGTCTAATAACAATGTCTTTGCAGCCCTCCTTTACCTGTTTTACTACCAGCATCAACTGGCCAGGGTCTGCAGATCAGTGGAGAGCTCATGCAGCGTGATGGGCAGATGTTTTACAGTTTATTGTTTGAGAACAACTCACAGATTCCTCTTGATGGTTTCATGATTCAGTTCAACAAGAATACATTTGGTCTTGCAGCTGCTGGACCATTACAGGTATTTATATGACCTTAATTTGTATCTTTTGCTGACTCTGTCTGTCTAACTGATCAGTGTCCTTTAACTAGGTCCCACTACTGCAACCTGGCACATCAGCAAGGATCCTTCTGCCTATGGTGTTGTTTCAGAATCTCTCTCCTGGTCCTCCAAGCACACTTCTGCAGGTTGCTGTGAAAAATAATCAACAGCCAGTGTGGTACTTCAATGATAAAATTTCATTGCTGGCATTCTTCTCTGATGATGGTAGAATGGAACGTGCAAACTTTCTTGAGGTAGGTCATTTTCATTTAAGTTGATTCACCTATGCTTCTGTGTGTGTGTGTTTTCTTTGATGCTTCTTGTATTGCAAACTTGGTAGCAGATTCTTATATGATAATGATCCCCCTTCATGTTAGTCAATCATTTCAATCCACCCAGGAGAAATGGTTCAAAATATATTGGATTGTATTTTTATTGTTTCTGATAATTTTGGATCTTCTAAATTTCTGCAGACATGGAAGACACTTCCCGATTCAAATGAGGTCACAAAGGATTTGCCAGGAGTTGTGGTGAATAGCGTGGAAGCCACTCTTGACCGACTCGCTGCATCCAACATGTTTTTCATTGCCAAGCGAAGGCATGCAAACCAGGAGGTGTTGTATCTCTCAGCTAAGATCCCTCAAGGGATCCCATTCCTGATTGAACTCACGGCAGTTGTCGGTATCCCTGGCATCAAGTGTGCAATCAAAACACCAAGCACTGAAATGGCACCACTTTTCTTTGAAGCAATGGAGACTCTTCTCAAGGGTTGATGCTGTTGCCTGTTTATTTTGTGCAAGTTTTGTAAAATGCATAATGTCGGTTACTCAGATTTTTTGTTTCTTTTTGTATATTTTTTTTCTACATTTCTGCGGTTTTCCCTCATTGAAGCCATTGAAGTTAAGTATTCTGTTTGTTGCAAGAGTTACTTCGTTTTGGCCGAGTCTTAGTTAAATCGCTTACTTTTGCGAATGTGTAGCTACTTGAGTTGCTTATAAATGTTTTACAATGCTATTCTCTGTTTTTAATTAGTTATTTTTCATTAAATGTTCTTGTCCTGATCAAGGTTCAAAATATCGTTATCGCGACTCGTATCGCAGACCCGAGATACGGGTACGTCTCGCGTATCGCAGCTTATCGCGGAGATACGGCGTC
>JAOXJP010000015.1:1136674-1148194 GCA_025762735.1 Platanus orientalis | reverse complement strand
TCACATATAATTATATAAAGGCTACATATTTGGGCTGGACCAGTATGGTTGGTCTGAAACAATCTTATTGTTATTATCATTATATTTTGGTAGAACCAAGGGCAAAGTTCAATCTTTATGTATCAGGTCTCAACCTCAGATCCAAACATGCTAGGCCAGGGTGCCCATTTGACCAGCCCAGCTCAATTATGGGGCACACTATGGAGCAACGATTGACATACATGTACCAGAAGAAAGGTTTCTGTCCCAAGAGTTCCCCATGGTGTTTTGGGGGGTACGTGTGTCGCAAGATAGTCTTGTCAGCAGGAGAAAATTCTGACTGATGTTAAGGATACCAAATACCCATGTATTGGGCCGACTGTCTTCGTTCAAAATTTGGGCGACCCTTTAAAAATCTTGGGGCTGCCTTAGGTTTTTATTTTTGGTAAGGGAACTGCCTTAGTTTTGCAGAAAAAAATTAGGTGAGAACGAAAGTCGTGAAAACTGTGAAACCGGCATCAGGGTGCAGACACATCAGCTCCGAAAAGTGATAAGTACCCCCTCAAAAAGTGTAAATCATTTTTCGGTACTGATGTGTCAACCCCAATGGTGCCGTTTGCACAGTTCTCACGAGATTCATTTGCACATAATCCAAACCCTAGTTTTGCTGGAGAAGTAAATGCAGGCTGATGTATTCAGTATATGGGGAACGGTGGTTTCCCTAGAAATTTTTCTTATTATTCTTGCCAAGCGTCCAGCTAAAAGGTAGAACCAAAATGAAAAGGAAAGAGAATAAAAAGATGGAATTTTATGAGGTTGACACCGAAGAACTTTTTCTAGCCTTTTTTTTTCTTCCCCTCTCTTTGATAAAAACATAGGAAAAAATGTCTCAAGAGAATGGTTATTGGCCTTACTTCAAGATTCTTTTCTTTATTCCTATATCTTTTTAAAGTTGATGTTTGGATGCCTTCTTTGAACCTTTTATTTACAAAAAAAATAATAATAATAATTAGAAGGGGAAAAATAAAAAAGGAATCTCCATAAATTAGGTTCTAAGAAAATTAAAAAGAGTGGTTGTTCTCCACTCAATGAAATATATTGAGCCCCTTAGGCTGTGTCTGGATGTTCGGATTTGGGCCAAATCAGGTGGAATCCGGGGTTGGATTCCATTGATTTGATGGATTCTACACATCTGGTTGCCCAGATTAGAAATCTATCGATTTCCGTGCAAATCCAATGGAATTCAATCTTTTTGTATTTTTTGTGTTTTCCTTTTCCATCTCAGAAGGTCAGATTTGTGACCAAATCCGGTGGAAACTCCTTCTTGTTTTGTTGACCGTTGATCTTTCATGGATTCCAAAAAACCTGTTTTTTATTTCTTGGCAATCAAATGCCAAATAGGATTATTGTGTTGCATTTAATTCCTTTTCTAATCTTTTCTAATCCCTTGTACTTTTTGGATTCTCATATTCCTTTTCTAATCCACCCAAATTTGGACATCCAGACGGAGCCTTAGTGGATCCTAACCCACTGGATCGACACGGAGCATAAGCTCACCCAAGTTCCTGATTTGGGCCTCTTCAAATGTACTCCACTGAATATTTGGATTTATCCGATTCCTTAATTGATCTGCCATTGCCGGTCCCCTTGTATGGACACTTCAATTTTAGCCTAGTTGATGGAATTGTTTTGTTCTTTGCGTAACCCCAACACCCACTAAAACCTCTAAGATTCCGTTCGATCAAAAATCTAAGAACAGACATAGAACCCTGAGTGGGAGAAAGAATCTGTTGAAAAATGATCACAGACCCATCATCATTAACGGTTGGTTAACAGGCTATTATGAGTTCCAGATGTGGAGGGCCCCACATGGCAGTCCATTGTCTCAACCCCCTGTTAAAGGGGAATGGATCTTCTACACTCAATATGTCTGTCCCCCTGTGTCTCCACACACAAAGAGTGGGGCTCAGATAATGTAAAAACAAATCTCATGAGAACTGTGCAAACGGCACCTGAGGGGCTGACGCATCAGTACAAAAAGTTGATTTACACTTTTTGGAGGCACTTATCACTTCTCAGTGCTGATGTGTCTACATCCTGGTGCCATTAATGCAGTTCTCATGAGATTTGTTTTTACATAATTTTTTTCCCAAAGGTGAGGTGCATCATAGTGGATTGTATATGCTCCTCTCCACACCCTGTCAGGGGGTGGGCACATCAACACCAACAAGTGATATGCCCCCCCCCCCTCCAAAAAAAAAGTGAAAACCACTTGTTGGTGCTGATGTGCCCACCCTCTAACAAGGTGCAGAGAGGAGAGTTAGATAAGAGGAACAGATACAATCCATGCTCGAGGAGGAGGTAGGTTTGTGTCTACTCCCCTAAAATCCACTAACCCCTGCCCCTTGACAAGAGGTGGACACATCAGCTCCGTAAAATGATTTACACCTTTTTGGGGGGGGGGGGTGCATATCACTTTTCAGGGCTGATGTGCCCACCCCCTGTTAGGTGGCGGTGGTTAGTTAAAGGTAGCATTCTCAATCCTCCGTGGTCTCTTAAATGCTTTTTGTGTGACGATAAAGAATTTTATTAGTCTTCTAATAATGTTTTATTTGGGTTTTCTAGAAGGGAGCAAATGTTTTGTTCTCAAACTTGCTTGTCATCCCATGTACACATAATGGCTGGGTGCAATGCATATTTCCTCCAGCATAAAAAGCCGTGGCTACCCTAAAGCATAGGTGATGAACAACACATGACATAAAAAGTGAACCATCACCTTTTGCTCTTAAGGTGATTTTTTTTCACTTTTTCTGATAAGTGTTGGTCAGAGCACCTAGCGCTTCAAGGACACTAACTTTTTGCACTGGAAGAAATCTATTTTAGACCGGCTGTATAGGGTTAAAATCATATAAACGATTTTCAAATGAATAGTGGTGAACAAAAAATGTTTATAAGGTTAAAACTGTAAAAAGCATTCAAACTTCAAAAGAAAATATAGGTACAAAAAAATATGCATAAAAAAAAACTTGAGGTGTTTCCAGATTCGGGATCTTTTTTTAGGAGGACGGGGCCTGCTCATCTTCTAAAAAGGCTACCTTGTTGATGGGTTCACATCACCTGCGACGACCCTCTTTGTGAGACAAGACAGAGGGGAAGTATCATTTCACTTTTAAGAGCTGTCACATCACTCCCGAAAAGTGAAATGATACTTCCCCTCTGTATTGTCTCACGACGTCACACAAAGAGGGTCGGTGCAGGTGATATTCCCCAGTGACCTTGTTGATCGATGCTAGTGTCCAGGATTTGGTGACATGGACATCAGGAGATCGTATGAAATAGGAAGAAAATGTTTGATGACAAAGTGTCTACAGTGTTTATGGTGAATTATAAGCTGACACGAGTGTTTGGAGTTCAAAAAAGTGTTTAGGTGTTAAAAAAGACATTAAATTCCTAAACACTGTCATATGTCAAATGGCATGTCTACATAGGCCTGTGTCAATACAGATAATCATTCTCCTGTGGAATAAAGGAAATAAATGCTCTGTCCAGGATTTGATTTCTTAGATGGTGTCCAGGACACTATGGACATCATATAAAACAAAAAAAGGTGGATGATGCAGTTTTTGACGTCCCATCCTAGACGAGATAGGTTTGGGAAAACTCCACGCTAACCACTGGCCACATCAGCCACTGAAAAGTGATTTATACCTTTTTTTTTAGGAGGAAGTTGGGCGCTGATGTGCCTGTCTCCTGTTAGGGGGTGGTGGCGGTGGTTAGCATTAGTTAAGGGAAATGTTCACAATCCTCTTTGACCCTAAACACTAAACATCTATTTCCTGGACTGAAATGGGTGTGAATTTAGAATTTCATCCAACTCCTACACAATTGACATCCCCTGGTGTCGTGGACACCAAATCTTGGACAGAACATTTATCGGCAATCCAAAATAAGCAGCTCTCTGGCAATGACTGTTAATAAACCTCACATCCAAATGGCAAAAGGGAATCAACCCTGAAAGTGGAATTCTTTACTTTTTAAATGGGACTCACACCCTCGTTTCCATCGATCCGGGTTAACTCGTCTGACAAAACGATTCACCATTTTTTTTAATGTTTTTTTAACAAAACGGAAACTCAAAATGCGAGAACTTACAACACGCTTCGAATCACGACAACCCACACGAACACGGCGACACAACTCTCCCTTTCTTTTTTTTTTTAAGCAGAGTAATTTAGAAAAAAGTGATGTAGAACAAATTTAAGAGGTAAGCAAAGCACAAACGAAAGTGGAGAGCCTGGAGTGCTCAAAAACAAAGCGTTCAAATACTCTTAAAAACTTAAGCAAACCCATCGACCAAGAATTCACTTAACCAAAATCCATCTTCCAAAATGGGTCTCTGCTTCACCAAATTGTTCTCTAACAAAACACATGAACTTCAAATTTCTTCATCTTCAGATAGGACTCCTCGTCGTCCGTACCAACAAAAAACCCAAGAACAGATGAACCCACCACCACCAAAACAAAACTTTCCATCAACAACACTGCCCAGAGAACCTTCGTCTACACAGATTGGAACAGTTCTAGGAAAACCCATTTTTGATTTGAGCTCAATGTACGATCTTGGTAAGGAATTGGGCAGAGGGCAGTTTGGGATTACCTATGTTTGCACGGAGAGGACCACCGGAGTGAGGTACGCCTGTAAGTCGATATCGAAGCGGAAGCTTGTGAACAAGAGAGATATTGAGGATGTTCGGAGAGAGGTAGCTATCCTTCAGCACCTTACGGGGCAGACCAATATTGCAGAGTTCAGGGGGGCTTATGAGGACAAGCAGAATGTGCATTTGGTAATGGAGTTTTGTTCAGGTGGGGAGCTTTTTGATGGGATTATCGCCAAGGGAAGTTATTCAGAGCGTGCAGCTGCGACTCTGTGTCGGCAAATTGTGAACGTGGTTCATGTTTGTCACTTCATGGGGGTGATGCATAGGGATTTGAAGCCTGAAAATTTCTTGTTTGAGAATCAGAATGAGGATTCTCCGCTCAAGGCCATTGATTTTGGACTCTCTGTCTTCATAGAGGAAGGTTAGATACACTGTTTTTTTTCTTGTGTTTTCGGTTTTATTTATTTTTTTTATAACTTTTGTGGGGGATGGATGTGATTCTTCATATGGATTAATCTGCTTGTGTTTTTTTTTATTGAGATTGGTACTTCAGTTATGAAAAACCCCAACAGAGATTATGCTTAATACTGAGAACTGTGAACCCATTTGACTGAATTATTGATACTTTGGACGGTTTTGAGTACTTGGCTTTATGTTCAGTAAAGCAGGGACCAACACAAAGAAACTGTGTGACTTCCAACCCACTGGTGAATTGGAACTAGAGAAGCAGCATATGAAATTGTAGAGTGGCTCGTGTGTGTGTTTGCCTGAAGACCGAAGTGGAGTTGATCAGTTTGTGAAATCAAGTGCTTGGATAGACCAACCTAGAGTCAACTAATTGGGTTTCAATCAGCCCAGTGTGTTTCTGAACATAGCCTATATCAAGTGCGAAGGTAGATGTAAAACACCATATGATAATCCTAGTATATACAAGAAAATCTATAAGTGACTGGACATTGTCTTCCATTAGGGCGACTAGTAAAATCATGATGAGAGAAGTCTTTTTTGTTTGACATAGATACAGAGTTGCAGTCATGTTTTGTTTTTCTGTTATGTATTGTTGTAGAGTGGCTTGCTTTCCTAGCCAACGTTTTTGATATGGTCATGAGGCACTACCACTTATTTATCAAAAATTAAAAAAATGAGGCATTTGTGGACCTCGATGATTTTGACAAGTTAGATCTCTAGAGTTTTCAACGTCTCTCTGGTTTGGTTTTCTCTTATTTATTAGTATAACACTCTTTGTCGGGGCTTTCTATGAGAGAAGACATTGCCATTGTTTTGGGGGCATTCTATACATATAAATAGGACTAGAGTCTATTTATATAAGTATCCCACACAATGTAAGGGTTTGGAGAGTGTTACATTTGTGGAGAGGCATTGCTCTGGTGGAAGGAAGAGAGTGGCTACTGGGGAGAGTGCAACTCTCATCAAAGGATGTGTGTGATCGGGTGATCATTGTAATCTTCTTTATTAATGGAAATTTTATCTTAATTGTCATCACCTGTGAATGTCGCCCTATAATGTGGGTGAAACATGTTAATGTTGTGTTTGATCTTCTTGTCATGTTTTCCTCTATTGTTGTGCTGCCATCAATCCCATGATTGCTCTTTCCAAACAACATATATTTATGTAATTCTTTCTTTTTCTTCTTATTTTTTGGCGTGTGTGGGGAGCCGGGGGGGGGGGGGGGACTTGTGTATGTAATTTAGTTATTTATAGGTGCACCACCAAACCTAAAAGGTAAAACTTGTCTAGTTCTCTTCTGTAGATATTCATCACCATTAACCTCTTCTGAAAAGTTGCATTTTGGCTTTCCTTTTTCCCTTAAAATATCTAGCGTCAACACTAATTATCAAAAATAGAAAAAGGAGCAATATAAAATACATAAGGTTCTCACCGACTGTTGCTTGGTGACTAAGCTAGGCTCAAGTCACAACCTAATGTTTTAGCCATTAGTGCTACGGTGAAAAAGTTGTTCATCATAATTTTTGTGTTCACCTATTCAATTGAGAATGAACAGACCGTAGGAGTTTTTTGAGCTTCTAGAAGTATTCTTTTACTCATTACATATTCTTAAGCTTTTGACAGTAATAATATTTTGCATCTGTTTGTGATACAATCATGATCATCTTCTCCAGGAAAAGCTTACCAGGATGTTGTAGGAAGTGCATACTATGTGGCCCCAGAGGTTTTGCACCGAAGCTATGGGAAGGAAATAGATGTTTGGAGTGCTGGGGTCATCTTATATATTCTTCTGGGTGGTTCACCTCCATTTTGGGCCGGTAAGGAAAACACCTACTCCTTTGTTTCAGTTAATTTGGCTTTTGAGAAATCTATAGTTTCTGAAAGTAGAAAATCTGAGTTACCTATTAGTCAGACCATAAAAATAGTCTCTGAGCAACATGGAGTATATGTGGTGCACATGCTGGCATTCAGTTCATCCACCAACCGCTTGTGAGCCATATTTTTGGCAATGTTACTGATGGTTTGATTTTCTATTTCTGAACCAACACTTGCAGCCATCTTGCATAGATCCTCTGTTGATGGATTTTACGCTTGTATGACTAAATTTTTTCAGAGACAGAGAAAGATATATTTGATGCGATCCTAGAAGGAAAGATTGACTTCAAAAGTGCACCATGGCCTTCCATATCCGATTCTGCAAAGGATCTCATTAGGAGGATGCTGACACCAGAACCCCGGAGACGGATTACTGCTGCGCAAGTCCTCGGTGAGTACAGAATTGTCTGTTAAAATATGATAGGTGGGGTCAACTGTGAATCACTCCACCCATCAGTTTGTGTGACTACCTCCTAGGTAGATCATATTTAAAAGGGATTTTTCCCAAAATGGTTCAAAGTTTTGGCAAAATTGCCAAATAACGAGGTAAAAAAAAACTATTTCCGAAATCGGTTTTTAATAGTTGCTAATTACTTGTTTAACCATAATTCAGTTATATGCTCTATACACTGTTGGAAACGGACATACACCGAACAGGTACAATGAGAGAGAGAGAGACCATGTGGATCTGTGGGTTCCAAAGAAACTTAAGTTGCTCTTCTCTTTTGTATACACTGAACAGTTTCAATGAGTGAGAGAGAGAGAGCAGGCGTGGGTTCCAACTGTTAAGGTGATAAATAAGAAACAGTAATAAGAAAACCAGCATCGACCCTATTTTTGAATGAGACCCACCGGGGATTGACTAACCAGCACGTCTTATTCTTACTTTATGTGTTTGGAAGTCTAGAGAGAGAAAACTAAGGAACGATGGTATTTCGGTTTCTATGTTTTGTTTTGTTAATAAATAATGCTAAGTGAGATTGTAATGGAAAATTACAAGAAGATTGTAGAGTGTTAAAAAAAGTTAAAGAGATAAAGACAAACCTGTGATAGTGGTCCTCAGTTGAAAAAAAAAAAAAAAATGGCTTGGTTGTGTTCCTCGGTTGCAAACGGAATGCTTTCGTCTTCCTCGATGATTGCAGATCCTCTAAAGTGTTTGAGATATTAGGAGAGTGATGAATATGGAATAGGGGTTGCCAAATTTGGTGGGTTAAGCGTATAAAAGGAATAGCAAAAATATCTTAACCGTTAACTAGCACTTTCTTTCCAAATTTATCACAGAAAAACCAATTTCGAAAATAGTTTTTTTTTTTTTTTACCTCGTTATTTGGCAATTTTGCCAAAACTTTGAACAGTTTTTGAGAAAATCCCTATTTAAAAGGGATTTTTCCCATATCGGTTCAACAATTTGGCAAAATTGCCAAATAATGAGGTAAAATTAATTAGTGGCCAAATTGGTTTTTGGTCATGTTTAATTATTTTTTTAACCCTAAATCGATTATACGATAAAATAGAAAGCCGAATATCATACTTGTATATTTTGTTATTACCTTCTCGGACTGGTTCTAACAATCAGCACCAAAAGGTTCTCAACGGTATCAACACCTTCAAAAAAGAACACAGCAATGACACCACTTCAAAAGGCCAAAGCAGCATGAATTTTTCATTCATTAAGCCCTAAAAACATCATCTCAATACTCACTTAATGCAAAATAAATCTTGAAGATGCCAAGTTGCTAAACTGATAAATCTTGGATGTTCATATCACAAACCTGATTCAAAACCCATCTTCACCTTCAAAACATCTGTGAAGTTTCTATACAGATTCTCCAAAATAGAGAAGAAGAAATAGGTGGAGTAGGAAACCAGGAGTAGTGCTGACTGTTGAGAGATAAAAACAATTACTAAATCGGTAAAGATGGAATATGGAAGAGAATACAGATGGAATATGAAAGGGAATCTGATAGAGAGAGATTCATGGGTTAAGGGTATAAAAGAAAAAATTTATTTATTTATTAACCGTTAACTATCTCAGTCTTTCCAATTTTAATCCTTAAAAAATCAATTTGACCACTAATTAATTTTACCTCATTAGTTGGCAATTTTGTGAAAATATTGAACCAATTTGTAAAAATCCTATTTAAAAACCATACTAATTGTATGACCATAACCCATCAAGTGTGTTCATCACTTCGGAAAACTTATGTGTGTCAAACAATTAGTATCATCCAATTGGTGTTGTTTCAGGACTGTTCAAAACTAGTTGACATAGTATTCACGGAATACTTTCTATTACATATTTAGAATTCCTTCATTGATACATCTCACTTTTCATAATTATAGAATTCAGAGAACCTTTTTTTTATTAATATAATGATACGTGAACCAGAACATCGATGGCTCAAAAAAGGTGGTGTAGCATCAAATAAACCAATTGGTAGTGCTGTTCTAATTAGGTTGAAGCAATTCAAAGCAATGAACAAGCTAAAGAAAGTCGCAATACAGGTCAGTCTCATCCAAAAATTCCATCATATTGTTGCATATATGCATCTATTCTTCTCCATAAGAGAACTGTATGCAAAAAAAAAATGTCAAGCTGACACTCGATTTGATTCAACACTACATCAAATTCCATTTACCATATCTTCCATTTTCAGTAAAAAAAAAAAAAAAAAACTTATATGAAACAATAAAACATCAGATTTATAGTTCTGATTATCACTCAATATATGATGCACTGATAACCTATCAGAGGAAATCAGTGGCAACTGGCTCCTACATCACACGGACATCTAGCAATGGGACATCTGTCCACATGGTGGGAGCTACCATTATATGGCTCTCTCTTAGGATTTCTCTGAGTTTAGAAAATCAAGCTTATCGGATGATCTAACTATGCATTTTTATGGCACCCTTCTTGCTTGTCATGATTACGATGAACGTCCAGAAAAAGCTGATGGATTAAATGGTTAGGATCATATCAGGCTTGTTTCTAGATTAAGAGATTTTCCATCAAGGGCCATCATATGGTTATCCAATATTTCTTTGTCATTACATGTACAAGCATGATAACGCTGCTGGTACTTATTGGTAGATCATCCTTCAAGATTACCCTTTGAGAACCTAAAAATTCAACCCATTATATACTTTGTAAAACCAATTGCAAATATGTTACCATGTAAGCCTTTGTTTTCTCCAATAATTGTTGGCAAGCAAGGGGTCTATCATATTCTATCATTTCAAGGTTCACCTCATGGACACTCAACTATAGCCCATGTTTGATTTCATATTCCTAACCTTAGCATTTTTCTGATCTTAATTCCGCCTTTTGAATTTTTAGGTAATAGCACGTAATCTTTCAGAGGAAGAAATTAAGGGGTTGAAACAAACATTCTACAACATCGACACTGATCGAAGTGGTGCAATTAGCTATGATGAACTGAAGACTGGGCTTTCTAGACTGGGTTCCAAGCTTTCCGAAACTGAACTCAAGCAGATGGATTTTGTAAGATTCTATAAAACCATCTCTTAGGTGTTCATTAGTATAATGACCTGTTTGACACTCAAGGGTTTGGTTCCCAGGCTGATGTTGACAGGAACGGGATAATTGATTACATGGAGTTCATTACCGCTATTATGCATCGACACAGAGTAGAGAAATTAGAGAAGTTGTACAAGGCTTTTGAGCATTTTAATAAGGACGGGAGTGGGTTAGTATTCCCTTTTCTGCTCTCTATTAGACCTGAGTCTTCTTCCTACCTCACATAATGACTATAAGTCGATAATGCTGGTTTGCTTATAAAATATTAGATGAAATCCTGGGTAACTCTCTTGTGAAAATATTGGATAAATATAGCAGCGTCTTTCCATCCATTAACTTGACTTTAAAATGATGAACCATTTCTAAAATTGTGTCAATTTATTTCATCCTAGCGGCCCAACCAGTAGACTTCTCTGTTGACCATTGCCTTACCAAAAGAAGATGCTTTATCAGATGTTTATTGTCATGATCATCTAGTTGGCATGGTATGGTTTTTCACATGAACTGTCTGTTAAGACTGATTTACCTTCTTCCACTTAAAAGAAAATAGAATGCAATAAAATCAACAAGCAAAACGAAAAAGAAAATCATGTACAACACAAGATTTACGTGAAAAACCCTAATTTAGAGAAAAACCACAGAGCCGTAGAGAAAACTTTCACAATCTGGAAACCTTCGTCAATAACGATTACAATTTTCGGAATCTCTCCATCTTCTAGACTAATGATCCAATTTAATGAACCAGAAATCCATGATAGCTTTACTTGCAAGTATACAAGTATTGTAGTACTAAACAAGGTCGAATCTACAGGGATTGACTTGTGCAATAAAAACAAAGATTACAATAGAAGAGAGATAGAAAAGAAAATAAAGAAAAAAGATCAATGTTTCCACACCGAAGTATGGAGCAGAAATAATGTTGAAATAGAAAAAATAAAATGGACCTAAGGCTTCAAGGATCCATTTAATAACTTGTAATTTATGTTGGATCAAATTATC
>JAOXJP010000015.1:1119232-1136574 GCA_025762735.1 Platanus orientalis | reverse complement strand
TTGTCAAACATTGTGTCACATTGTGAGAAGAGACTGGAGTGGTACATGTCCATTCAGACTGGAGATGATTTGAACTCCCTCTAGGGTCAAGAATGAGCTTATCACAATCACAAATGTGGGTTTGATTTGACTGAAGTTTTGATATGAAATAATGATATTCGAATCAAGGCAGGTCAATCCGCTTAGATACGATTAATAGATGGGTAAGTTTCGTGTTGACTTGTTTAACCCAATTGACCCTGAATTGATCTGGTTAATAATTCAAGTTAGGTTGATCCGACTTGTTTAGCCCTTATAATCCGATGCCATTTTTATCTAATATAAGTTTTCATTTAAAATAAATAATTGAGTAATTAAAAAAATAGTAAATGTTATTTTGATAAATACACATATAAGAGAAGTTGTATGTCTACTAGGTTTATTTTTTGTCAGGTGTTCGCGTCAAACCCAACTTAACCCATTTATTAAACAAGTTGAAATGAGTCATGTTTGTGCCAACCTAACATGACCTGTTTATTAAACGGGTTACACAACCACTAAAAATTAGGTGAGAATGAATCTTGAGAGAACTATGAAAACGGCATCAGGGTACGGATACATCAACGCTAAAAAGTGATAAGTGCTCCCCAAAAAGTGCAAATCACTTTTTGGTACTGATGCGTCAGCCCCTTTTGTGCCATTCTCACGGTTCTCACGAGATTCATTCTCATATAATCCAAGCCCTTACACAACTCATATCATGTTATGATAGGAAAAACCTTACCGAGAGCCTTACGAACAGATCCTGATAGATTGTCGGGATTCTGGCCTTGGATGACATAACCTGGGGAGTTCCAAAGATGTCCAGTCCAGGACTTTCTCACCCGGGCCCTCAATGAAGGAGCCGAGAGAATCCCTCAATTCGGTCCCAAATATCCCGTAAACAATCCCTATCGACGGTCGAAGGACCCAATATCGTGGGAGACAAGGACGTAAAAGAACATGGGGGGTAGCAACGTGCTAGAGCAGGGGGAGAAAGCGACACACAGGCTTCATCACAATACACTTTGATCCGAGCTTATAAATAGAGGCATCAGTTCACTACTCAGGTATGAAAAATTTTGAAAACCCTAACAGGAGAGAGCTCCTTCTACAGCCCCCTCTGATCTCTCTAACTTGATCGTCGGAGAGCTAGAAGCCGGCAACCCACCAACGCTAGCTCCCTGATCTTCTCTCATTTGGTATGTGCAGGACCCACCGCTGACTAGGACCTGGGACCTAGAACGATTGTGGACCATCTGGTTAGCATGCGGGAGACCCATTTTCTGGTGCGTCATCAGTTGACGCTGTCTGTGGAAACGATTTATTTCTGGCATAACTGAAGGTCCTCATGGTTAATACCAGGTCAATGGCGGCTCAATAGGACCATATCAACAAGGTTGACGGGTTGGAGACCTCTATCTCTGATGGGGCACATCTCCCAACCCCAAGGGTGGACACACTGGAGCGGAAGATTTAGGGACTAATGACAAATGTATAACTGCTGATGGAGTATAACAGGGAGATTATCCTTGAGCTATGAAGGCGGAGGACATGGCCAGGCAACAACGATACCGGATGGCTTGTGTTTAACACCCCTCTAGACTAAAGCCACAACCAAGGGCATGAGGACGATGTGCTGAGTATCTCGGCTTCCCTGTTTAGAGAGAGTCGTCATGAAGGAAAGGCCCGCATCCCCGGCTCCTGGGAAGAAAAGATCGAAGACGTGAAGAAGGAAATGACGACTATGAGGGAAGCCTTGAAGGGAAAGACCTTAGTAACCGTCGACGAGCTGATCCAAAGGACGAACCACCCCTTCACCCTGGAGGTGATGATTCGACATCTCCTAGACAAATTCAAGCCGCCGTAAATGGAGATGTTCAAATGCGATAGGGATCCCCTGGATCACTTGGAGGCCTACAAAACGCATATGAACCTCCAGGCGACCCATAACGAAATCATGTGCCGAGCTTTCCCGCGGACAATCAAGGGGCCTGTTAGGGTTTGGTTCAGTCGACTGAAACTTGGAAGCATATCCAATTTCATGAAGTTAAGTCAACAGTTTGTCCGCTATTTCATCGACGGGCAAAAGTCACAGAAGCCAACCACCTATCTCCTAAATATCAAGCATAACAAAGGGGAGTCCTTACGAGACTATATGTCCCGGTTTAATAAGGAGGCACTACAAGTCGATGATGCCGACGAAAAGATGATCGTTGTTGCTTTGATGGCCGGGCTGCTGCCCTCTAAACTCTTGTTTTCCCTCTCCAAGAACCCTTCGTCCATCATTGCCGACCTTATGGTGAAAGCACAACAATGGAGAAGCGTCAATTAACCTAGGTGATTAATTTTTTGTAATGGATTGCCCCTCTGCGTACAACGTGATCTTGGGAAGGCCGACGCTCAATCGACTCAGGCCAGTCACCTCGACCTACCACCTCTTGATGTGCTTCCCAACAGAAGGGAGAGTTGGAGAAGTTAAAGGAGACCAAGTGGCATTTAGGGAGTGCTATATGGCTTCGCTCAAAGGAGAGCCTAACTCGAAAGAAAGTTTGTCAGTCGATAGCTTGGGAGTTTGAGATGAGAGGGCCCGGGCCGCAACAGAACCTAAAGGAGAATTAAAGGATGTCACCCTCAACCCTGACACGGTTGATGGAGTCACCCGAGTAGGGGCCGACTTGCTCGAAGAGTTCAAAGCCTGACTGTGAGACTTCCTCATTAAAATAGGGGCTTATTCACTTGGACGCATGAGGATATGCCAGAAATAGATCCCTGCGTGGCTATGCACAGGCTAAATGTAAACCCAGCCTCGAGGCCCATCAAGCAGAATAAGAGAAACTTCACCCCCGAGCGGAACCAGGTAATCGCGTAAGAGGCAGAGATACTAGTGACGGTCGGCTTTGTGAGGGAAGTTTATTACCTCGATTGGCTAGCGAATGTGGTCATGGTGAGGAAGCCGAATGAAAAGTGATGGATGTGTGTTGACTTCACGAACCTCAATAAGGCCTGCCCGAAAGACAGCTTCTCGCTCCTAAGGATCGACATGCTGGTAGATTCCATGACCAGTCACCAAACCCTCAACTTCATGGATGTCATCTCGGGGTATAATCAAATAAAAATGCATGGGCCTGATTAGGAGAAGACCGCCTTTATTACAGACCGAGGACTCTACTACTACCGGGTCATGCTTTTTGGGCTGAAGAATGTGGGGGCAACATATCAGAGACTCGTCAATGAAATGTTCAAAAGCCAGATAGGAAGGAATGTTAAGGTATATGTAGATGACATGCTGGTAAAAATCTTGCAAACTGAACAACATCTCTCGGATCTAAGCGAGACCTACCAAACATTGAGAAAAGCATAAGATGAAACTTAACCCCAGCAAATGTGCTTTTGGTCAGAAAATTCCTTGGGTTCATGGTGTCTCAATGGGGAGTAGAAGCCAACACCAACAAAGTGAAGGCCATACTCAACATGCAATCCCCAAGAAATACAAGAGAGGTACAATGTTTTGGCTGGGAGGATCGCTGCATTAAGCAGGTTCATCTCCCGGGTAACAGATAAATGCTGCTCCTTCTTTCGGTTGCTAAAGAAGGCCTTCCATTGGGATGAAGAGTGCGACAAGGCATTCTAGGAGCTCAAGAACCACCTCGGTCATCTACCACTAATCAATTAACCAAAGTAAGGCGAGGCACTCTACCTATACCTATTAGTGTTGGAGATGACGGTAAACTTGGTACTGGTAAGGGAAGAGGCTGGGGCACAAGCATCAGTATACTACACCAGCAGAGCCTTTAGGGGGGCAAAAGAAAGGTACATAAGGCCTGAAAAGATGGAATTTGCACAAATCGTTACTACTTGATGATTAAGACATTATTTTCAAGCCCATACCATCCGGGTCCTGACTAATCAGCCACTCAAAGCCATGCTCCATCGGCCTGAGACCTCAGGAAGGTTAGTCAAATGGTTGGTGGATTAGGTGAGTTTAAAATTGAGTACCACCCTCGAGGAGCTATTAAGGGCCTAGCAGTTATAGATTTCATCGTCGAGTATACCTACGCACCAGGCTTGTCGACTAAAATGCATGACAAACCACAAGAAGAAGTAGACCAGACATAATGGGTCATACACGTGGATGGTTCTTTCACCAATAATATGGGAGGAGTGGTCCTCATCACACCAGAGAAAAACAAACTCGAGTATGCCGTTAGGTTTAGCTTCAAGGCAACCAACAATGAAGTCAAATATGAGTTAATGATCACGGGTTATGCCTCACCCGCACACTAGGGGCTAGGAAGGTTAAAGTTCATAGCAACTCCCAACTGGTAGTCGGGTAAGTACAAGGGGAGTATGGGGCAAATGATAGCCGGATGAAGCAATATCTTAGCATGGTTGAAAAAAAGAAGTCCTGGTTCGAGCGCTTCATCATATAGCGGGTCCCACGGGAGGACAATGAATAAGCTGACTGGCTAGTCAGACTCACATTGTCTACTGCAGAGGACCTAATCCCCGGGATCCTCGTTGAGTGCCTACTTGAGCCTAGAATCAAAAAAGGAAAAGAAAAAGAAGTCAACATGACAAACCCTAAGCCTGAGTGGGCCGGCCAAATCATAAGGTTCTTGAGGAATGACGAGTTACCTGATGATAGCGTCGAGGCCAAAAAGATGAAGACCCGGGCAATTTGGTACCTGTTTACCAACGACACTCTCTACAAAAGGAGCTTCACTCTTCCCCTGCTAAGGTGCCTAACCAAGGAGGAAGCCGACTATATGCTCTAAGAGATACACGAGGGGATATACAGAAGTCACTCGGGGGGCAGGGCAATGACCCATAAATTAATATGGGCTGGGTATTATTGGCCATCTATGCAAAAGGATGCGGCATTCCTTGCTCGAAAATGTGACAAGTGTCAGAGATTTGCCAACATGCCAAGGACACCCACATAGGAGTTAGTCCCGATGATGAGACCCTAACCCTTTGCTCAATGGGGGATTGACATAGTTGGGCCGTTCTCCATGAGAAAATGACAGGTGAGGTTCTTAGTGGTGGTCATCGACTATTTCACTAAGTGGGTAAAAGCTGAGCCCTTGACAAAGATTACTGAGAAGAGTGTCCATAACTTCACGTAGAGATCCATCATCTGCCGATTTGGGATCCCCCGAGTTATAGTCATCGACAATAGCAAGCAATTTGACAACACCCGATATTGGAAATTTTACACGGAGCTCGACATTAGGAATCACTTTTCCTCCCAGGCCCATCCTCAAGCCAACGACCAGGTGGAGGTTACGAATAGAACACTTCTGGGCATGATTAAGAAGAGGCTCGACAACTTCAAAGGTCTTTGGCCCGAAGAACTGCCGAGTGTCCTTTAGGCATACTGCACCATAGTAAGGACTCCTATGGGGGAAACACCCTTCTTGCTGGCATTTGGGATCGAGACACTAATATCCGTCGAGGTTGGGATGACCTCACATAGAGTGGCCAACTTCGATTAAGAAAATAACGATGAAGGCCTTGGGCTCAACTTTGACTTGTTAGCAGAAAAAATAGATGAAGCTGCACTTCGGACAACCACCTACAAACAAAGAATGACCAAGTATTACAATTCCTAAGTCAAGATGATGAGATTTGCAGTCAGGGACTTGGTTCTCAAGAAAGTAACCCTAGCAACGCAATACCCGACGGAGGGAAAGCTAAAACCGAATTGAGAAGGACCTTACCGGGTGACACACTATAGTAGGACCGGGACCTACCACCTATAAACAATACGGGGGGAGCCCTTACCCCGACCCTAGAATGTAGAGCACTTGAGAAAGTATTATCAATGAAATCAATGTCATCATTCTAACCGTTGAAACGATCTAACGATACAAGGACTACAAAGTTTCAGACCATTGTGCTCAGGCTAAAAGACTAGCCCTGGGTCATATGACTAACCTTCAGGTCACGAGGAGACCCCAGGTCACAAGGATTACCCGGAGCCATGAGGATGGAGCGACCTTCGGTCCCAGGCTAAAAGATTAGCCCTGGGTCATACGACTAACCTTTAGGTCATGAGGATGACCCCAAGCCACGATGACTAACTATTGAAACGATCTGACAATACAGAGACTACAAAGTTTCAGATCATTGTGCTCAGGCTAAAAGATTAGCCCTGGGTTATATGACTAACATTTAGGTCACGAGGATGACCCTAGGTCACAAGGATGACCCCAAGCCACTAGGATGGCGCGACCTTTGGTCCCAGGCTAAAAGACTAGCCATGGGTTATACGACTAACCTTGAGCCACGATGATGGTGTGACCTTCGGTCCCAGGCTAAAAGACTAGCTTCGGGTCATACAACTAACCTTTAGGTCACGAGGATGACCGCAAGTCACAAGGATGACCCCGAGCTACGAGGATGGCACGACCTTCGGTCCTAGGCTAAAAGACTAGCCCCCGATTATACGACTAACCTTTAGGTCACGAGGATGACCCTAGGTCACAAGGATGACCCCGAGCTACGAGGATAGCACGACCTTCGGTCCTAGGCTAAAAGACTAGCCCCGAGTCATACGACTAACCTTTAGGTCACAAGGATGACCCTATGTCACAAGGATGACCTCGAGCCACGAGAATGGCATGACCTTCGGTCCTAAGCTAAAGACTAGCCCCAGGTTATACGATTAACTTTCAGGTCACGAGGATGACCCCATGTCACAAGGATGACCCCGAGCCACGAGGATGACATGACCTTCGATCTCAAGCTATAAGACTAGCCTTGGGTTATAAGACTGACCCCCCAGGTTACGAGGATGACCTGCTCTGGGTTACAAGGCTAACTCCATAATCATAAAGGTGGCCCCAATTCAAGTCAGGCGACCCCGGGGTCACAAAAGGTGACAAATGATCCTCGCGAGACCGCTTGAGTTAAGACGATTATAACTATACTTCGACCCTCTACCACCAAGAAAACAAAGATAATGGACACACCGAAAAAATATAAAAGAAAAAAAGTAAACAAAGCTATGAGAAACGATGGGTGAGGAACATGGATACCTGAGAGTCACCGGTGTGAAGAAAGACGGCTGTTGGATGAGGATCCCGGAAATACAGAGGCAAGCTAAGGTGAAAACGATGGCCGCAAGAACGCTGGAGGTCGTTGGAAACTATTGGTGGCAGAAGATTGAAGACAAAAGAGAACAAAAATAGAGACCTTTTAGAAATATCGGAATAGGCATTTATAGGAGGCCGTGAAAGTTCTTGACCCTACACGTATCGGGAATCCAAGGGTTAGCAAAATAGACCCTGGAAATGAGATAGCGCACGAATCTCAAAAAGGTTCAAACATTTGAATCTAGCCGTCGGATAACGCGGGGATTTGAAATGACATGATGCTTGACATGACTCGTAATTAACACCGGTAAGCCTTCTTGATTATCTAAACTCGTTGAATGTGCGGCTATCATTAGCACCCATCCCTAGTCGGTGTCATATCTATAACTGAAGCGACCCGTTGCCTACGCTAGAATGACAAATAATGGATATAAGCAATTCTTATTCCCGAACATCGTAAACTCAAGCCCGGGAATAGGGGGCAACTGATGGGAAAAACAATATAGAGAGTCTTACGAATGAACCCTGATAACTTGTCAGGATCCTGGCCTTGGATGATGTAGCCCGAGGAGTTCCAAAGATGTCTAGCTCAAGACTTTCTCACTCGGGCCCTCAATGAAGGAGATGAGAGAATCCCTCAATTCAGTCTCAAATATCCCGTAAACGATCCCTATCGACGGTCAGAGGACCCAATACCCTGACCCATCGAGGCACCGACGTCCAACTATTCCACTAGAGCGCTAACATCACCCGAGACCTCAACTACTCAATTTAAGGATAAGCACGATCCAGAAATTGTTATGTGAATCGCATAAACTTTGTAACAAACCTGCCAATTATGAGAAAAGGATAGACGTGGTAAAAGACAACACACGCAAGGTCGTGGGAGACAAGGACATACAAGAACATGGGGGGTAATGACGTGCGAGAGTAGGGGAGAAAGCGACACACAGGCTTCACCACGATACACCTTGATCCGAGCCTATAAATAGAGGCACTAGTTCACTACTCAGGTATGAAATTTTTTGAAAACCCTAATAGGAGAGAGTTCTTCCTACAGCCCCCCTAATCTCTCTAACTTGATCGTCGGAGAGCTAGAGGCTGGCAACCCGCCAGCGCTAGCTCCCTGTAGCTCCCTGATCTTCTCTCATTTGGTATGTGCAAGACCCACCCCCGACTAGGACCTGGGACCTGAAACGATTGTGGACCATTTGGTTGGTGTGTGGGAGACCCATTTTCCGGTGCACCATCATGTTACATGTTTAATAAATAGGTCGTATTACGGTTAAAGATTTTGACACAGCTCATAAATGGGTTGTGTTTGGGTTGAAACATATAATTGTATACCTTACATGAACACAATCTGCCAACATGAATTGCTACCCCTATGTCATTCCATTGGCCAAGCGGATGGATGCCTTAGATAGTTGGCACCATCAATTGGTCAAAGATGATTGGGAACACTCCCTTTAACTAACGCTAACCACCGCACCTGTCACTTTTCGGTGCTGAAGTGTCCGCCCTCGTTCCAGGCAAAGGTTAGCTGTTTTTAGGGGAGCATTCCCAAACCAACCTCTAAATTGGTTGACATAGTGGATGTACACATGAGGTACCATGGAAACCCTCAATGCCCAAATCAAGGATATTGACAATTAGGTAAATATGTTGTTGAAAGCCATTGGGTTAGGTTGTGGTATTGTAGAGACACCTAACTAGATACAAGAGCTTGGCTTTTGGGCACAAAATCCATGCACATTGTGTGTGCACGAATTAGGGGGTGGATACATCTGTGCCAAAAAGTGATTAACACTTTTTGGGGCGTGCTTATCACTTTTTTGGCACTAATGTGTCGGCTCTCTAGTCCGTATACATCCATTGTGCATGGATTTTGAGTGCACAAAAGCTGGAGTGCAAATACACATGCAATATCCAAAAGCCTAAGGTGGCACTTAAGCCACAAAAGAGTTGAAAATTTGTACAATTCATTTTCTACCCACAATGCCTTGTCTTTTGGTTTTTGAAAGGCTAATATCAAGTCTACCAACTTGGCTTCTGTGAGCACAGAATCTACGCATAATGCATGTCGGGGGCTTAGAACACTCATTTCAGCATTGAAAATTGGTTTGCATTTTTTGGGGTGCGTGTTTATCACTTTTCAATGCTGATGTGAGTGATCACATGCTTCTGAATATGAATTGTGCACAGATTTTGAGTGCACAGAATCCAGAGCGCAAGTCTACTCAAGTTTGGGTTTGGAGAGAGGTGTCATTCAACACAATAGGCTAGGGAGATTAGTTGTGACGACCTCATAGAAAGCCATACTAGTTCAACTATAATTGCAAGGTACACAAATTGCAACCAACTATTATTTTGCGGGATTAAACCCATGACCTCTTACAAAAGACAAGACACTTTAACATAGGAAAACATGGTTTTACACTTGTAAACACCATGTGCCTGACCCTATGGGTCGGGGTGTCAAAGAGTCAAGCTCTGCTCAGCTCAAACTTGTCACATGAATATAATGCTCAAGATCGGGTGAGACTAAAAAATGTGAGGAGATTGTACACACATTGAAGACAATCCCATAGTAGAAGAAATCGAAATTGATTGGTTGGAGTGAAACATCAATGCTTGCAACAACACTATAAGAGTGGAGTAAGATTTTCATACTGTAAACCCTTAAAAAAAGAAAAAAAAAAATAGAAAAATTTTCACAATGATTACCAAAGTGTAATTTTGTGTATGGTAAAAACCTTTATTTATTAAGGTTTTGTGAAAAGAGTTTTAGCTCAGTTAAATCTGTAATTCTCATTATAACTCATTTACAACTTATTAAATAAGTCTTTGAAGAGTTTTATATGCAATAAGATGTTAGACATGAACGACTAAGTTTGATTCAAATTTAAAATTAGAAAACAAACTTAGATCAAACTTCAATCTTGGCCTTGTGAGCTTAAAACAAGGCTCAGGTTTGGCTCATGCAAAGCACATTGATAGCCTTACCAGTGGGTGTCAAATCACATCCACTTTCGTGGATATGATTCAATTGTTTGTGCTGCAGAGGGATTTCCCTCAGGCTATGAGCACAAAGGATGTCGTCTATACGGTAAGGGAGCACTGACTGAAGTCTACACTTAGGCCACGTTTGGTCACCTTGAAAAGAAAAGAAAAGAAAAAAAGAAATTATATGTAATTTTCATTTTCTTAATATTGTTTGGTTGATCTCTAGTGGGTTCTACTTGATTTGTTGTCCATTTCTTGGCAATCAAATGACAAAATGGAATCCTTATATTATTTTCTATTCCATTCTTAATCATACGATCAGACAGAGGTTTAGAGCAAGCTTTGTGGAACTGGAATCCTTTCTTAGGAAAAAATAAGGAGCTGCATGAGAATTTCATGAAAATTGAGATTTTTTTGGGTCTTGGCAACCAGACGCCTACAAAAAAAGAGAATATCAATCAATTTTTACAAGAATCATGGTCCCCCGGCCCCCTCCCTTTCTTTCATGGCAACCAGACTGGGCCAAGTAATATTATCCAAGTAAAAAAAGGTTTTCCTTTCGTCTGTAAGCAAATGAATCCCATGTGTGTATTTATTTATTTTGAATGCTACAGGACAAACTACGGAAGGAAACATACGACACGACGATGTTAAGCCCTTCCGCCCAACTTCTCAGAGCCTCTCGCCTCTATTCTTCTACCCTTCCCATCTTCCTCGCTGCGACCGTAAAGCCCCACCTGCCCTCCACTACTTCCCCTTCTCCACCCTCTCCTCTCAACCCTCCAAACCCTAACGCTATTCCTCGATCTCCATCTCCATCTCAATCTCACTCTCCTTCTCGTCATTTCTCTGACTGGAGATCTCCTCTCAGCCATCGAGCTCTTCTCCGATCTTCTTCCGCCGTCATCGAACGCTTCGAAAGGAGGATTGCCACCATGGGTGACCTAATCTCGACTTTTATTTTTCTCTTATCGCCGTTGTTATTTTGTGTATCTGATCTGATCCGCCGTCGTCTTTGTTGTCTCTGGATTGTTTGATGGATTTCAGCTACTCGGAATGCTTATGAGAGTATACTAAAGAAGCTTGAGAAACCGGGAGGTGGTGAATTCGGGAAGTACTACAGCTTGCCGGATCTCAATGATCCAAGAATCGGTTAGTGCTTTTTGGTTTTTTTTTTTTTTTAATGGATTTAGTAGTGACTTGATTTGATGAGTGTTGGGGTTTTTGAGCTTTTGATTTTGTTGCAGAAAAGCTTCCTTACTCTATTCGGATCCTTCTTGAATCGGCGATTCGTAATTGTGATGAGTTTCAAGTTACGTCTAAGGATGTGGAGAAGATTCTTGATTGGGAGAAAACTTCTCCGAAACTGGTCGAGATTCCCTTTAAGCCTGCTCGTGTACTTCTTCAGGTAACATTATTTGCGGTTTTTCAGTTATTGGATTTGTAGGATGAGTTCGTCTTTCTTTTATTTGCTTAGATTACAGTCATTTAAAAAAAAATTATTTCGTTCTCTGGTTTCAGGATTTTACTGGTGTTCCTGCTGTTGTTGATCTTGCGTGCATGCGAGATGCTATGAACAGACTTGGTAGCGATTCGAATAAGATTAATCCGTTGGTGAGCAATATCTGTACTTTTCTTATCCGCTAATAATGTATATTGATATAGGAGGGTTCCGTACGTAGCATTTCTAGTGTCCTGTTCACTTCTTTTTTGGATCATGTGGACTCTACTTCAACATGAAAATGTATAGATAAACAAATTCACATTCACAAACACTTTTGTTAAACAATTAATATCTAAGACAAAATTTCATGTATGCAGGTTCCTGTAGATCTTGTCATTGATCACTCAGTGCAGGTTGATGTGGCAAGATCAGAAAATGCGGTGCAGGCAAATATGGATCTGGAGTTCCAGCGTAACAAAGAAAGATTCGGTTTTCTGAAGTGGGGATCCAATGCATTTCAGAATATGCTTGTCGTTCCTCCAGGTTCTGGGATTGTTCACCAGGTATGTAACAAAAATTTGTAGCTCCAGAAGAGCAAATTTCTGGTGTTTTGACTTGGATTTTGGCTGAAAAAAAAAAAAAAAAAAGAAGCTCCGGTGTATCTTACAACCTTAATATGTATTTTTTCTTTCTGTGATGGCTACATGCGTGTGCCACTCAAAATGAATTCTGCAAATTTGATCTCCAGGTGAACCTAGAATACCTTGGACGTGTTGTATTTAACAGGGAGGGCATGCTTTACCCTGACAGTGTAGTGGGAACTGATTCACATACAACTATGATAGATGGGTTAGGTGTTGCTGGCTGGGGAGTTGGGGGGATAGAGGCAGAAGCTGCAATGCTTGGCCAGGTAATCTAATTTGGAATTGATCTCTATTATACTACCAGCCACTGTACCTCTCAGTTGCAATCTAACCATTAATCACTATTCAATCCTTATACATACATACATATGTATGTATGTATGTATTTATTTGTTATTCATTTTTTCTTTAACTAATTTGAAGAATTATGATTCTCAGTCGTCTAAAAAAAAAAAAAAAGTTGTTTCTCTCTTCACCTGGGTTAAACCAAAGATATTATACGAAAAAGAATATCCATTAGCAAGATTGCCACTTGCTGTTTTTTAACTCTATGTTCTTTCTTCTCCTTACAGCCAATGAGCATGGTTCTGCCCGGCGTCATTGGATTTAAATTATCGGGGAAATTGAATAATGGTGTGACTGCTACTGATTTGGTTTTGACAGTAACCCAAATGCTTCGGAAGCATGGGGTGGTGGGCAAGTTTGTGGAGTTCTATGGTAAGCTTGTTGATAAATTTAGGTTCAATTTATGCATTGCTGATTATTTATTTATTTATTTAATTCATCACCCATCCTTTTTTTTTTCCCTGAATCAGGCTAAGCATTTTATCTTTGTCTGCAGGGGAAGGCATGAGTGAACTATCATTAGCTGACCGTGCCACTATTGCAAACATGTCTCCTGAGTATGGAGCAACCATGGGTTTCTTCCCTGTGGATCATGTCACGTTGCACTACTTGAAACTGACTGGTAGAAGTGATGACACTGTGAGTTATTAATCTAAAATGGATTCTGTATTTATGTGATGATACTTTTTTTCACATTCACTAATTTCTTTGACCCTGATATGCAGGTTTCTATGATAGAGTCTTATTTACGTGCTAATAAGATGTTTGTGGACTACAGTGAGGTACAAGTAAACCCCCCCTTTGTTCAGTTTTCCATCTACATACATATTCTTACTGAATATGTTTTCAAATGTGGATTTCTGACTGAAATTATGTTGTCTGAATTCAGCCCCAGACCGAGAGGGTGTACTCTTCTTATCTGGAATTGAATCTTGAGGATGTGGAACCCTGCGTATCTGGGCCTAAGAGGTAAGAATGTTGTGATGTTTGGATTGCTTGAATTTTCTTAGCTTAAGTTCATTTTCTTTGCCAAACTACTTTTGTCTTTCTTCTTCTTCTTCTTTTTCCTGGATCACCTTCTGAGAACCATACGCCTGGCAGGCCTCATGATCGAGTTCCCTTGAGAGAAATGAAAGTAGATTGGCATGCTTGCTTGGACAACAAAGTTGGATTTAAGGTAAGAAGCTTGTAACTTTTATAATAAAGACAAAAAAACTCGGTAACCCCCCTCTCCCGAAGCAAAAATAAATAAAATTGCAAGACTAGTTTTGCTAATGTGTCTTCAGAAGTCATTTAGGCAACAACCTACACGGGCTTGTGGTCTACCATGTCAGATAGATGTCAGGATTCCAGTATAATTTAGTGAGTTGTTACCAAAGACCCCAATAAGGAGTTTAAGAACAAGAGGACCAAATTTCATGATATCCAACATAAAGAATGTAAAAAATCTATAAAAAAAAAAAAAAAGAAAAGAAAAGAAGAAAAAGGGTTTTAGTCCCATTTCTATTGCCTCAAGAATCAAAGACAATGAGATCGAAGGAAGCCTCCTTGGTAACAATGGCTTGTAAGGTTTGGATTTGGTTGAGCCATTTCGATTGATGAGAGAGAAACTTAGAGTGAGACATCAAGAGAGGTAATTAAGGCTTTCCCTACAGGCATAGAAAAGAAATGAACTTATATATCTTCCACTTTTCCTTTTTACATCTGAGGGAGGCTTGTTTGTTTCATGAGATTTACTAGAAAAGTGTAAAAGAAACTGTTTTGTTTCCCCTCTCTCTCTCTCTCCCCCAGTGATGTAGGATTATAGAGTGAGCTAAGACCTTACAAGTTGGACTTAGCTAGAGCTGGAAATTTGGGTTCTAATAAACCAAATAAACTAACACAGGTTGCTGAATTGTATGAACAGATAATAGCTTTATAACTCATATAATCAACCACCTATTCGAGCAAATTAAATTTGGGCCAGCCAGCAGGAATCAATAGGCTAAAGGTTTCGAGCTCCTTTAGTCTTTTGTTGGGTTGCTCGCTGTTGTTCGGCTTTGGGGATGCCTTATCCTCTTTTCTTAATATTATTTACTTCATAAAAGAAAGGGCTAATTGAATATTCAAACTCAGATTTCTACATGATTGGAAGAAATCAGATTTTACAGAAAAGTAGAGAAACTCTGGTAATGTAGGACAACCTAGGGATTTAAGGAATCTAAGGCTGAACTAAAAAGAAGAGTGGTGGTTTGCTGTACTAAACCCAGCAAGATTATTTGGCTTAGGAATTTGAAGTGATAGCTAGGGTTTAACAGATTTACTGATAGGAAGTAGGCTGGATCTAACCAGAGCAGAAAAAGGTTTGGAGGATGGAAGTATCTAGAGGCAGGTTTTTAATTTTTAATAATAATAATAATAATTATTATTATTTTTTGGGGTGGGGGTGAAGTATCAAGAGGCCGTTATGGATGGATGGATCGATAGATAGATAGATAGATAGATAGATAGATCGATAGATAGATGGATGGATGGATGGATGGATAGATAGATTAAATTATGGATGGATAGATAGATCGATAGATAGATAGATGGATAGATAGATAGAAAGGAAAAAAAAGGAAACAATTAAATTAGACTTTCTAATTAAACTCAAACAAGTACCAAACAGAAAAAGAAACTTCCAAAACCCAAATTTCCTAATTTAACCCTTATATGGACACAAAATTCTGAGGAGTTATGGGCGTCCGCGTAGCTCACTTATGGTGGTGGAACATACAAAAGGTCCATAGCATAGAACAGACAGACATGGCTGCATCATCTGGTTTTTTTAATCGTATCTTAGACTAGTTGATTAAGAACAATAAAGAAATGAGCTGGTTAAACCTCCTGCCACTGTCTAGGAAGTGCAATCAAGTTTTAGATGATCTCACATTCTCACACCATCCTATGTTCAGGTTACACAGCACTCAGAAAACCGCAGCTTTCAATTTGAGTTGCTCCTTCTTATTAGATGGTGATAATATGTGACTTTACTTGCACTAATAAGTTGGCCAATACTTTCTTTTTGGAGTCAATAATATGACTTGAAACTTTACCTATCTTATTAAGTTGCCCCTTCTTATTCGACCATTATACTTTATCTCTTTTATTTCATGTACTATATTATATTTAAATTTTAAGATAATTATGTTATTGCTTCAATAATTATGTATGGACATGTTTGGGTATAGAATTTTCAAGGTTGTCTTGCTGGACACATCATACTGGTATCAAATGCCAACATGTGTTAGTGTCCTTGTTACAATGACAAAAAGTAAGAAAGTTATGAAAATTTTAAAAAAAGTAGTAGGAAATTGGGAATGTTTGTAAAGTCTAATAAATTATGAAGTTTTCTGTTTATGGCTAGTAAAGTTTGTATATTTTGTACTCTCAAGAAAAAATCTCAATGATATTTTTTCTCTCTCTGAATAAAGAAAAACATATGATTGGAACCTTATACGTAACTAAGTTTTTTATGCGATTTAGGTGCGTTATCATCTTTAATGTATTGTCTGACAAATAATTTGAAGCTTGTGTTAAAGCAGTTGATTTTTTTGAAATCTAGCTTGCTGAAAATCTTAGTGTGAATATTACTTGTTTATTTTTCTTATATTATCCCGCAGGGATTTGCCATACCCAAGGAATCTCAGAGTAAAGTTGTTGAGTTTTCGTTTCATGGGACACCAGCACAGCTCAAACATGGTGATGTTGTTATAGCAGCTATCACCAGTTGCACAAACACCTCAAATCCTAGTGTAATGCTTGGAGCTGCTTTGGTTGCAAAGAAGGCCTGCGAATTGGGACTAGAGGTTAGAGTTCTTTTTTCTTTTCTTTTTTATCCTTTTGCTTGAGCATCAAACTTTTGATTCATGCTTTTGCATGTTTAGGAAAGATGATGATACATGTCTTGTTCAACAGCTATCCAGATTTCAGATAAAAAATGTTTTTAAAAAAAGGGAAAAAGATTGTGCAGACCATGGTTGTGTTCTTTGTAACAGCTGGAAATGATAGCTGTGGTCATTTTCAAACTCAGGTTAATGAAACATTTTTATTACTAGTCCTGAACTACTGTGTCCTAATAACATGCTTTTTTTTTTAATCTAATAACATGCTATTTGCATCATTATCATTATCTAAGCCTTGTCCCAATTTTTCATTGTTAAATAAAAATTCTTGTGTCAGTATTCCATTTTATCCTTGGCTAAATGCTATGCTAACAAATGTCTTCAAATCCTTCCTCAAGATTTTGATCCACGTTCTTTCAGCCTTACCTCTCTTTGTCATGTTTGTTGTAAAAGAGTTTTTCTGGTCTTATTTTCTTGTCCTTAGAGTTGAAAAGGGGGCTACGACTTCAGAAAACAAATGCCAATTTTGACTTTTCGGAAATGCATGAACTCATCAATGCTAAAGTGGTTTGTCTGCAGTGAGCACCCTGTGCTTCCAGCATCATGATATACAATACAAAATAAATGTTCTATCTAGGATTTGAAGTCCAGGACTGCCTCAGATTTGGTGCGATCCCAAGGTGAGACCGACATCAGGGGCCACTACATCAGCGCCGAAAAAGTGATTTACACTTTTTTGGGGGATGCTTTTCACTTTTCGGCGTTGATGTGTCGTTGGCCCCTGATATTGGGCTGACCTAAGGGTGTCGTACCAAATCCTTTGGGGGTTTAGGACACCAGGGGACTTCACATGGAATAAAATGGGCAGGGGTTAGATGGAATTTCAAATTCCCACCCATTTTATTCCAAATGAAGTCAC
>JAOXJP010000015.1:1095240-1111856 GCA_025762735.1 Platanus orientalis | reverse complement strand
CTCCTTTTGAACCAAAATAGAATCCTAATCTTCTAAAAACTCTCTCCTACTAAAAACCAATACTTAACAAATAAAAATGTTCCTAATAAAACCAAAAAAATTAACAAAATAAATATTTCTAAATGAAATAAAAATCATATTAATAATTTATTCTCTGCCTTAATTTTTCTTTGAAAAATAACCACCCTGAAATCATATGCTGCCATGTGTCGCATTGCATCACGTATGCTATGTAAAATCAATAATCCTTATGCCATAATATGCATCCATAAGGAGAGGAAGAGGGAGGAAAACCAAAATGGAACTTACCTCTGGCTCCAACCACATGCAGCAAAAAGCTCAATCCAATCCTCTTAGTGTTCATTATGTGAGTTTTTTTTCATGTTTTTTTAATTTTTCCTCTTCTTTCTCCTTCTTATTTATTTTGTAAGAACCAAATATTTTGGATATATATATTTTTTGTTTTGTTTATATTACAACAAATCTCGTCCTATTTGTAATACCCCAAAATACCTAGGGGTATTTTAGGACAAAAGAAGTGGGGGTTTCTTCCCATTTATTTGAACGAACGAAAATTCTAGAAATATGAAGAAAATAGAGAGAGGAGGAACAAAAACAACAAATCGAGAAAAATGAAGAATAAAAAGAAAGGGGATGGTGGCTCATTGTTGCACAATTTCAAGGGAAGAAGAAAGGGGTTTTAAACCTTAGCTAGAGGGCAGCAATCCTAATCTCATGAAATTTATAAGTGGGTCAAGTCATCTTCTTTTATTCTTGAAGTTTGGATAGGTTTATTTACATGTAAATTTTAGTTTTTCTTTTGTAATTTTTTTTTTAAGTAAAGGTGTTAAATTTGTTTAAAATTTGGGTATTTTCCCCTAAAATAAAAATCAGCTTAAAATCATGATAGAAGGACTAGCTTTGTTGGTATTTATATCTTCATTTGATAATGTTTAGGCTATTGATAAATGTAGGATGTTAAGTGTTAGAGAATGAGCATAAAATTGGAATTTCACCCAAAAATAGATATCAACCCTAAACCTTACAAGTGTTAACCGAGTTAATGAGACTTATTTCCTTGTCTACGGATAAATTTAAGGGTTAAGGTTTATGTGGGAACCCTTTTTAAGTCAAAGATATGTTTCCAAGAAAGAAAAATTTTGGTAAGTTAAATTAATTAATGAGTTAAACCTCAAAATTTTCAAGAAGTTAACGGCTTGAGGGATCTTGCCAATTTACATATAATGCTAATGAATTGGCCTTGATAAATTTTAATAATTATTTTATATGATAAAATTAGAATAGAGTCTTAAATATAACATATATATTTTATTTTCAGACATCCATCAGTCATTTGGCTCGATAGAGGGGGATACTTACATGGCTAAGGACATTAGTAGGTAGATTTTATATTCTTTAATTTATAGTGATGATAGAGTTTTAATTTGATAAAATAAATTCAAGAAAGATGATATTATATTATTTGACTAGATACAAAACTTGTTTTAATATTCCATTTTCTTAAGGAAAATTTTCCTATTATAGTGGAAAACCTTGTAAGTTTTTGGATATAAAAGTTTATTTTTGAAACTTGAAAATTTGTTTTCAAGATTAAACTGATATTATGACAATGTTTTGAATTATGTCTCTTGACTAATACTTCTTAAGTATGGTAGGTCGATGCATTTATTTGAAAGATTTTATGTCAATTTGACATTTTGAGATGAAAAAAGCATTACATGTGTTATTAAGAATGCATTACATGTCAACAATGCAAGTCAGTTTAATATCTCATTACTAGCCTTGATATCAGTCGTTTGAGGTGCCGATTTAATATCTCATTATCTAGCCTTGATATCAGTTGTTTGAGGTGCCGAGGTTTTTGTAGCTGGATAATCAAGTATGTTATATAAATTATTCCTTGAATGTTGGGGCTAACATCAAAACACTCAATATTTTTTTATATTGCTTCTAGGAGCCAAATATTCGTTATGATCATAAATTTGTTATGTTTATATTTGGAAAACCAAGGATTTCAGTTTTTATAGGCCAAGAATGTACTTGTACATTTGGCCAGGGATTTCTATTTTATATATTTTTTGCATTAGCCAGTGTTTTCTATATTTTTATGTGGCCAAGGATTTCCTATGACCTAGCATTTGATATAATGAGAGAGACTTCAGTTTTCAATTTTTAGGCTACCTGGTGGACGCACCGGTGTCTTTCTTGGATTATGATCCAAATGGTCCTCCCAAGTGAGGCGAGATGCTTCGGCTTCCGAGAGGCTTTGTCCTCCAATGAAATTATAAGGGGTTTTCTTGTCAGATTTTCTACATTGCATGACTACTATGTGCCTGTGATATATTGATATATGTGTCTATTCAGCAACTCTACGATCATGGCTATTATATGCAACAAACTTTTCAGCGTCAATATTTTTGGCATGCTTATCTACTGTGTGAGACTATGATATCATTGGCATTGTGGACATGTTTATATCATACATAGGAATTCAAACATCAACTAGGTTGACATGCTCTCAAGATGCACTTAATATTTTCAATTATAAAATAGAAGAAATCACATTAGGCAAACCATTTAAATCATGCATGTTAAAGCATCTACATGCATGGATATTTGTTTTTCATGTACAATATAACTGCATTGATAGAAACTTATGGTTTTATAGATTTTGAAAATGCATATAAATCATTTGTTATCGATTGAGAAGCATATCATACATCTCATTCATGAGTTTTATACCATATTCTACTTCTATTTAAAATGGGTTCTCATTGAATGATTTTATTATATTTTTGTACAGTTTTTATTTCATTATGGATTCTAAAATGTGGATTTTATTTACTGAGCTTTCTTGAGTTCACCCAAATATTCCACCACAACAAATAGACATATTCTTGTTAACCTAGAGCACTAAGACGGTGTAGCCCCAATTTGTTGATGTACCATAAGGGGCAACGAATTATGAGGTAGTTGATGGCGATCTTGCACTCTATCATGTAGGATACAATATTGTAGATGTGTAGATGGACTTTGTGTACCCGAACGGATCAAACTATATATTTTGTATATGTTATTTTGCGGTATGAGATGAATATATGCCTTAACAAAATGTTGGATGAACAGTCATTGCTATTCTTTTGAGATTATGTATGTATATAAAAGTGGTTTGTGTGGATTTAAGAGACTAACTCTATCTTTGATGTGAGAAATTTTCCCAGGCCAAATTTTATGTTGTTATGCTATTGAAATTTTGGTAGAAAGTTGGAAAACATCCTTAAGATAAGTTGGAAATGAATTAAGCCTTTGAATCCTTCACACCCAGAATCTAAGCCTAAACATGTTTTAGGGCATGACACTATCTTCATCTTTGAGATAAGTTGGAAATGAATTAAGCCTTTGAATCCTTCATAACCTAGAATCTAAGCCTAACCGTTTGGGTTTTGGGATGTAATACTATCTTCATAAAATCGGTTCATAGGAAAAGGGTATTGTTTGGTATTTCAAGGAGTTCTCTGAAAATAGTGATTTTCTTCAAGTTTTTTGATTCTTCCCCATTTTGAACTTCGCTTAATTCCATGGCAGAAAGTAATGAATATTCGGATTCATATTCAATATTCATTTAATAAACAAATATTGAATATGAATCATGTCTATAAATATGTTACAAATAGTAGATCAAATACATATATGCATAAAATTTTAACAAATTGAACATGGATATATGAATATCCGCTTTGTATTTGCTCTATAAACAACCCTAAATAAGTTGACCAGAAGCTTCAGAATATGTCTTAAGATCTATTAAGACATTGCTTACCTTGTTATGAGAGGCTTGAGAAAATAGCACTAGGGGCCCGATGCATCAAAAGATAGGTGGTTAAAGGGTGGCTTGGCCCAACGGGAAGGCTTACCGTTAGCGTTCCTGGTGGCGCGGGTTCAAGTCATGGAAACAGCCTCTCCAGAAATGAGGGTAAGGCTGCATACATCTTATCCTCCCCAAACCCCGTGTTAGCGGGAGCCTCGTGCACTGGGCCACCCTTTTTTTTTTTACATCAAAAGATAGGTGGTTGTCATAGTTGGTGTTGCTCTCACTATAGAGCAAGCAACAGCACATGGAGCTGCAGAGGATCCCTTTTCACTTTTAATGGCCTTGTTTTCACTAGGGCAGTCAAAAGAAGCAGAGATTATAGAGATACAAAGAAGCCTTAATCTTGAAAATATCTCCAATATCATTGCATCCAAGCATATCTATCTCTCCAATTAAGCACTTTTTTTTGTGTGACAAATTTAGTGCCTCTTATTTTTTTTTTCAGCACGGATTTGGTGTGCCCCTTAACGAAAACCTAAGGTGCCCATATGCAGAGATGGACACTTGGTGTCAAAAAAGTGATTTATACTTTTTAGGGGGTTGATTTTCACTTTTCAGCAACATGTATTCGCCCTGCATATGAATGGACCTTAGGCATTCGTTAAGGAGGTGCATCAAATCATCGTGGTGAATTTTGTTTTCTCGGGGACTGACCTGGTGTATCTAATATGATACGGATATGGGTATTACCAGAGTAACCGACCCAAACACACTGGCTTGTCACACTGCAGGGGCATTTTGGTCACTTAAGACGAGTAATGGAATATGTAAAACTGCGCACTCTGCGCACGATAGAGTTATCCCATGTGAGCCTATCTGTGAATAACGCCTAGGGCGGCGAATTTCTTCTATAAATAACCCTGCAAGGATCATTTTAGCCCTTCGCGCAGACTCTCGCGGTCTCGCTCCTTCAAGAGGAGATTCCCCGAAAGATCGATCATCAACATCTGTTTTTCTCTGCAACGGCTGAAAAAAAATTTAAACACTTAAGAACATTTTTATCTTTTTTCTTGAAACCCTAATTCCTTCTCTCTCTTTTTTTTATTTATTTTTTCCTGAGAGAATACTCAAAGATCTGTCGCCATGGATATGCGATTCCAATTTTCCCCGGCGGAGATCAAGAAAGTCCGCAGGGTTCAGTTCGGCATCATCAGTCCCGATGAGATTGTAATCTTCAAAACCACACCGTTTCTTGATTTTTTCCAAGATTTTTTGTATTAGGGTTTCCGATTTGTTTAGCTTCGTTTTGCCATATGAGTTATGTTATTTTTATTTTTGGCAGAGGCAAATGTCAGTGGTGCAGATCGAGCACAGCGAGACGACTGAGAAGGGGAAGCCGAAGCCAGGTGGCCTGAGCGACCCTCGTCTTGGCACCATTGACCGAAAGTTGAAGTGCGAGACCTGTAATGCTAACATGGCGGAGTGTCCCGGGCATTTCGGGCACCTTGAGCTTGCCAAGCCCATGTTCCATATCGGATTCTTGAAGACTGTACTCAGTATCATGCGTTGTGTTTGCTTCAATTGCTCTAAAATTCTTGCCGATGAGGTACCTCTTGAGCCAATTTCTATATCTACCTTGCTGGGTTTGCTGTAATTTCTTGCTGGATTCTTAAATATAACTTTTGGACTTGGTTTATTAGTTTTGTACAATTGAAGTTCAGTGGATAACGTATGGGTTTTCGATAAAAAAAAAGGAGAGAAAGAAAGAAAGTAAACTTATGGGTTGTTCGATTGGACTGCTTCTGCAAACGATCTTATGGTGAACCTGTGTAACATAGTCAACTGAAATCAAAGGTTCTTCTTCAATAGGATTGTGTGAGTGGAAGTTCTTGTTGAAGCTGTGTGTCAAGAAATGGTCTTAAGACCACGAAGAAAAACTAGGTTCAATCTAATTTATCGGAGCTGAGAATACAATTACCAACTTTTTTTTTCCATTCGTTTGAAATACGCAAAAGGGTGGGATGATCATAAAGCTTCGTCATTTGGGTGCAGCTCGACACTCCGGTGGACATAATTAGGCAAGCGTTTGATAGGTTCCTTTGTCAACTGGACTTAATCCAAGAGTTAGAACAACCCTTTTCCCGATGCTCTTACTTCATAGGTGTAATATTTGCATCCCAAATTGGCTTGCTTTGTTTTATGTATATGAACCCTATTTCTCCTTCTCGTAGAGGACTTTGATGTTTGGGGCTCAACTGTGCTTTCTCTGTTAGGACTTTCAGAGACTTTCTAATTGGGTTAAACTTGTTCACTTGCACCCACACCTCTATGTGATTTGAAGCATCGTGTATATGGATCTGGAAATTGATGATTGTAAAGGCAAATCATTTTTTAAAGATGAGATCTGCCTTACTAGAGAATCTGTGGATGTCCTTTAGAAATTCATATTTTTGATTGGTTATACTTAAGTCCCTTAATTGGATTTACTTCATGATCCCACCTTTGCATATCGTCAATGAGTCTTACAACTGATGTTGGGTTATGGTATTCTTCCTTCTTGCTAATGGTGGAAGAAATGTCTAGCTGTTTACAAGAAACCGTGAGTCTTTTGACCCTGCAGGATGTACAATGTGATATATATGTCCAGATGAAGAAGTGTTATGCCTGAGGATGTCTGCAAGCTTGTTATGAGGAGTATAAAAAAGACCTTTATTATGATGTTAGCTCTGATTTCCATGGAGTATATATAGATTTGATTTTTATGCAATTGCTTTATATCTGAACTTGGTCATCAGGTTGGGTGAATGGATAAATTACTTGAGAAGAACATCTAATTAGTCTTGATCCATAAGAAGTGAATAACTGCTAAAATGAAAATTTCAGTTAAAACCATGATTACTTGAAACTTGAGTTGGAATTATTCTAATTGAACCACTGTTAGATATATTGTAGAAATTTCTGTTGTCAATAACTTCTGCTTTTCGCTGTAATGTTTCTTGGAACATACATCTTCTTGGGGCATCCTAAACTTACTGAAGTGTACCTTGTTGTTATAATGGTATTCATGGTAGATGTAAGACTCAACATCAACTCAGTAATTGCCATTCATAAGCTACCAATTTCTGTACCAATTGATGAGCAATTATCTTCTCTCTCTTTTATTTATTTATTTTATCGATAAGGATAATTTATTGAAAGAAAACAAAAAGCAACAAGAACAAAGCAGCATGAGGAATGCCACCCAAAACAGAATAGAAAACATCAAGAACCAAAAAGCAAAAGCTAATATACAAACAATCTTATCACACTCCAGGAACCTATCAAAAACCTTAACCTCCCCAAACAAGGACAGATGAGCAAGCCAATCCACAATCAAGGAGATGATCCTGTTCGGTAGCCTCACTACATTGACTCCTATCCCATAAAAATACGGGAGTTGTGTTCCTTCCAGATTGACCAGCACATAATCGACAGCAGAAACACCTCCAAATGAGAGAACCCCAAACAAATTTCTTCTCTGCTTCCTAATCCATGATACCTCAAATTGTCAAGGAATGTTTGAATGGTGCTTACTTCAACCGACATCACTGATGCTGGAAGGTCTGGAACCTGGAATAGTATAATGTTACCGTAGTCTCCACTGTAGAAAATAAATGATAGTGTTGTTAGAGAATGGATCAGATGCTTATGATCATATGATTTGGTTTGGGTCCATGAAAATAATGTTACCGTGGTCGCCACTGCAGAAAATAAATGATAGTGTTGTTAGAGAATGGACCAGATGCTTAAGATCATATGATTCGGTTTGGGTCCATGAAAGATTGGCCCCGATCGCTCCCGTCTATGTAATGTGGTCAATATCCTGCTCTCTTTCATGTTACTATTGTTCTCACTTCTCATGTATATTAGTAATTCTTTATGCGTTCTAAACTTGGATTTACTTGTGGGCCGAGTTATATTTTTATAAGGAGTTGGGAAATCTGTTAGCTGTTAATTTTAAGGCTGTTATTGAATGAGAACTGCTTTCTACAAGTTTACTTGTAATTTCTTAGTAGTCGCTGTCTTCCCCTTTCTTGTCTGCTATTTGTTTAATTCCTGGCCTTCATTTTTTTTGTAAAAGAATTCGCCTGGCATAAACTGTTACTTGTAATTTTCTTATCTGATTATTGCTCCCGCAGGAAGATCACAAATACAAGCAAGCTCAGCGAATTAGAAATCCAAAGCATAGATTGAAAAAGATTTTGGATGCCAGTAAGAACAAAACCAAATGTGAAGGTGGTGATGAAATTGATGTCCAAGGTCAAGATACTGAAGAACCAGTGAAGAAGAGCCGGGGTGGTTGTGGTGCCCAACAGCCGAAACTAACCATTGAAGGTATGAAAATGGTTGCAGAATACAAGGCTCAGAGAAAGAAAAATGATGACCAGGAACAGCTTCCTGAACCTGTTGAAAGAAAACAACAGCTTTCTGCAGAAAGGGTAAATCATTCTGTTAATGATTTTTGTTATTCTTCCTCTTGTTTCTGTCCTTTGTTTTATTTATTTGTTTTGTCACATTAATATTCTGCTGAATGTGTTCCAGGTTCTAAGTGTTCTAAAAAGGATAAGTGATGAAGACTGCATACGATTAGGTTTGAACCCTGAATTTGCCCGTCCAGATTGGATGATTTTACAAGTCCTTCCAATTCCTCCGCCTCCTGTGAGACCTTCTGTCATGATGGATACTTCATCCAGGAGTGAGGCAAGCTTCTTCTACTGTTCTTTTCTCATTTTGTGTAGAGGTCCTTTCTTGAATTGAAGATATTAGCTTGAGATCTTGTTCTTATGGAGTTTCTTGAGACTCTGTTGTATGTGGTTGCATTAACATCATTTATCAAATAGTGTTTAGAGTTTGATATTCTTGGTCACGGTATTTAAGGGAATTTAACAAAAATGATTGTAGCCTTCTTGATATTACAAATATGCATTTGACTTCTAATATCTGGATTACCTTCCCCCCCCCCCCTGAACCAGGATGACTTAACTCATCAATTGGCGATGATCATTAGACACAATGAGAATCTGAGGAGGCAAGAGAGAAACGGAGCTCCTGCACACATCATCTCAGAATTCGCTCAATTATTGCAGTTTCACATAGCTACATATTTTGATAATGAGCTGCCGGGTCAGCCAAGGGTATGCATTCATGATGGCTTTGCCTATCCATTAATCCTTTCCTATTTGATTAGAGTATCATACGAGTGTACGATTTTTTGTTCAGGCTACACAGCGGTCTGGACGGCCTATTAAATCAATATGTAGTAGGCTTAAGGCCAAGGAAGGTCGGATTAGAGGTAACTTGATGGGGAAACGTGTAGATTTTTCAGCACGAACTGTCATCACTCCGGATCCAACCATTAACATTGATGAACTGGGGGTACCGTGGAGTATTGCTCTAAATTTAACATATCCAGAAACTGTGACTCCATATAACATCGAAAGGTCACAGATTTTATGTACAGATATTTTTATTTAACTAGTAACTTCTCCACCTGCATTATATGGTATTAAACAATTGCAATACTTGCCAGGTTAAAGGAGCTTGTTGAATATGGGCCTCATCCTCCACCCGGTAAAACTGGTGCCAAGTACATTATAAGGGAAGATGGACAGAGGCTTGATCTTCGGTACCTGAAGAAAAGTAGTGATCACCATCTGGAGCTTGGATACAAGGCAAGTTGTCTTCTTTGTGTTTTGACTGTGTCCTGATTTGTTCTTGGCTCATTTATATCCTCTGAACTTCTTGTGTCTTGGTGGCAGGTTGAGCGGCATCTAAACGACGGAGATTATGTTCTTTTTAACCGACAACCTAGTCTCCATAAAATGTCAATTATGGGACATAGAATCAAGATTATGCCATACTCTACTTTTCGATTGAATTTGTCCGTGACTTCCCCCTACAATGCTGATTTTGATGGGGACGAGATGAATATGCATGTTCCTCAATCATTTGAAACTAGGGCAGAAGTCTTGGAGCTGATGATGGTACCTAAGTGCATTGTCTCACCTCAATCGAATCGTCCTGTTATGGGAATTGTCCAGGATACACTTTTAGGATGCCGCAAGATCACCAAAAGAGATACATTCATAGAGAAGGTATTTATGCTGTATTCCTATTATCTGGTCCTTCTGCTTGAGTCTTTGAGAGTCTGATCTATTCTTGGATTTTTGCAGGATGTTTTTATGAACATTTTGATGTGGTGGGAGGATTTTGATGGGAAAATACCTGCTCCAGCAATTTTGAAGCCTAGACCTCTTTGGACAGGAAAACAAGTGTTTAATCTTATCATTCCAAAGCAGATAAATCTCATGAGGACCGCAGCTTGGCATGCAGAATCTGAATCAGGACATATAACTCCAGGAGATACTCAGATTCGAATAGAGAGAGGGGAGCTTCTTACAGGCACTCTTTGCAAGAAGACCCTTGGAACATCTACTGGAAGTCTTATTCATGTCATCTGGTATGCATTATTTGAACCCTAGAGAGAGACCTGAAAATAAATATTGCCACACTAACAGTAGTGCATGTTTATCTACACAGGGAAGAGGTGGGCCCAGATGCAGCCCGAAAATTTTTGGGACACACGCAGTGGCTCGTTAATTACTGGCTGTTGCAGAATGGTTTTAGTATTGGAATTGGGGACACTATTGCGGATGCAGCAACCATGGAAAAAATTAATGAAACAATTTCTAAAGCAAAGAACGAAGTGAAAGAACTTATCAGGGCTGCTCAGGAAAGGCAGTTAGAGGCTGAACCTGGGCGAACTATGATGGAGTCATTTGAAAACAGAGTGAACCAGGTGCATGGATATAGAAGATGTTCCATTTCTTCCCCCTTCCCCCACTTCTGTTTGTTTCTTTTACACATTCTCTCCTTTACAGGTGTTGAATAAAGCTCGTGATGATGCTGGTAGTAGTGCCCAGAAGAGCTTGTCAGAAAGTAACAATCTCAAGGCAATGGTTACTGCAGGGTCGAAAGGAAGTTTTATCAACATTTCACAAATGACTGCTTGTGTCGGACAGCAGAATGTTGAAGGTAAGCGAATCCCATATGGGTTCATCGATCGGACGCTACCCCATTTCACCAAAGATGATTACGGGCCTGAAAGCCGTGGTTTTGTGGAAAATTCATATCTGCGTGGGTTGACACCACAGGAGTTCTTTTTTCATGCTATGGGTGGTAGGGAAGGTCTGATTGATACTGCGGTGAAGACCTCTGAGACTGGGTATATTCAGAGGCGACTTGTGAAGGCTATGGAGGATATTATGGTCAAATATGATGGGACTGTTAGGAATTCATTGGGAGATGTTATTCAGTTTCTCTACGGAGAAGATGGTATGGATGCTGTTTGGATTGAATCACAGAAGCTGGACTCCTTGAAAATGAAGAAATCAGAGTTTGATAAGGTTTTTAGGTATGAGATTGACAATGAAAACTGGAACCCAAGTTACATGTTACCAGAACACGTTGAAGATCTGAAAACCATACGGGAGTTCCGCAATGTGTTTGATGCAGAAGTTCAAAAACTTGAAGCGGATCGATTCCAGCTTGGCACAGAGATTGCTACCACTGGTGATAACACCTGGCCCATGCCTGTGAACCTCAAGAGGCTCATATGGAATGCACAGAAGACATTTAAGGTTGACTTGAGAAGGCCGTCTGATATGCATCCAATGGAGATTGTGGAAGCTGTCGATAAGCTTCAAGAGAGGCTGAAGGTCGTTCCTGGTGATGATTTTCTGAGCATGGAAGCTCAGAAAAATGCCACCCTCTTTTTTAACATTTTGCTTCGGAGCACGTTTGCCAGTAAGAGGGTGCTGAAAGAATACAGGCTCACCCGTGAAGCATTTGAGTGGGTTATTGGTGAAATAGAATCTCGTTTCTTACAGTCACTAGTTGCTCCTGGGGAAATGATTGGGTGTGTTGCTGCTCAATCCATTGGTGAGCCTGCTACTCAGATGACTCTGAACACCTTCCATTATGCCGGTGTGAGTGCCAAAAATGTCACCCTGGGTGTTCCCAGGTTGAGAGAAATTATTAATGTGGCTAAGAAAATCAAAACCCCTTCACTTTCTGTCTACTTGAAGCCCGAAGTTAACAAGACTAAGGAAAGGGCTAAGAATGTCCAATGTGCTTTGGAATACACTACTCTACGGAGTGTAACACAAGCAACTGAAGTATGGTACGATCCAGATCCAATGAGCACCATAATTGAAGAGGATGTTGATTTTGTCAAGTCGTACTATGAAATGCCGGATGAAGAGGTTGCCCCCGAGAAAATTTCTCCTTGGCTGCTTCGTATAGAGTTAAATCGTGAGATGATGGTGGATAAGAAGTTGAGTATGGCAGACATCGCAGAAAAGATTAACCTTGAGTTTGATGATGATTTAACATGTATATTTAACGATGACAATGCTGAAAAATTGATTCTTCGCATCCGTATCATGAATGATGAGGCTCCCAAGGGTGAATTGCAGGATGAATCTGCTGAAGATGATGTTTTTCTTAAAAAGATTGAGAGTAACATGCTAACAGAAATGGCCCTTCGTGGTATCCCGGATATCAACAAGGTGTTTATCAAGTCAGGAAAGGTAAACAAGTTTGAAGAAAATGAAGGATTTAAGCCAGAAGTTGAGTGGATGCTGGATACTGAAGGTGTCAATCTTTTAGCTGTTATGTGTCATGAAGATGTTGATGCTAGGAGGACAACAAGTAACCACTTGATTGAAGTGATTGAAGTTCTTGGAATTGAGGCTGTTCGTCGGGCCTTGTTGGATGAGTTGCGAGTGGTTATATCTTTTGATGGATCTTATGTGAATTATAGGCACTTGGCTATCCTATGTGACACCATGACCTATCGGGGTCACTTGATGGCCATCACCCGTCATGGTATCAATCGGAATGATACTGGGCCAATGATGAGATGCTCATTTGAAGAAACTGTGGACATTCTTCTGGATGCTGCTGTCTATGCTGAAACTGATTTTCTCAGGGGTGTTACTGAAAATATAATGCTAGGTCAGCTTGCTCCCATAGGAACTGGTGATTGTGCCTTGTACTTAAATGATCAGATGCTGCAGCAAGCCATTGAACTCCAGCTTCCTAGCTATATGGAAGGTCTGGATTTTGGCATGACACCTTCTCGGTCACCAATCATAGGAACTCCTTATAATGAGGGAATGATGTCACCAAGTTATTTGCTGAGCCCGAACGTTCGCTCATCACCCATAACAGATGCTCAATTTTCTCCTTATGTTGGTGGGATGGCTTTCTCTCCTACTTCATCCCCAGGCTATAGTCCATCTTCTCCAGGCTACAGTCCATCTTCTCCTGGTTATAGCCCCACCTCTCCTGGTTATAGCCCCACCTCTCCTGGTTACAGTCCTACTTCACCTGGTTACAGTCCTACTTCCCCGACATACAGTCCTAGCTCTCCTGGTTATAGTCCGACTAGTCCTGCTTATTCTCCCACCAGTCCATCTTATTCCCCCACCTCACCCAGTTACAGCCCTACATCTCCTAGTTACAGCCCTACATCTCCCAGTTACAGCCCTACTTCCCCCAGCTACAGTCCTACTTCACCTAGCTACAGCCCCACTTCTCCAGCCTATAGTCCTACTTCTCCGGTTTATAGCCCTACATCTCCTGCGTATAGCCCCACCTCACCATCCTACAGCCCCACCTCACCATCTTACAGCCCCACCTCACCTTCCTATAGCCCAACTTCACCATCATACAGCCCAACTTCTCCATCATACAGCCCTACCTCTCCTGCCTATAGCCCAACCTCTCCGGGTTACAGCCCAACCTCGCCGAGCTACAGCCCTACCTCTCCAAGCTACAGCCCAACCTCTCCAAGCTACAATCCTCCATCGGCAAAATACAGTCCATCGCTGGCATACTCCCCAAGCAGTCCTAGACTGTCACCATCTAGTCCATATAGTCAATCTTCTCCCAATTACAGGTAAATCGCAATGTTATTTTAGTTGAAGCTTAGAAGCTAGGTTTAGCAGTCTTTTCTGTTGTTGGCTAGGCTTTATGCCGAGTCCAGTTGCTATTGGCTGGACTCGAATACAGCCAATTCAGATGCTGCTTAGCTGTATTGCTGCAGCTGAGCTTCAGCTACTCTTTTTTTTTTTTGTGTGTGTGTGATTTGTTTCGTTAGTTTTTCTATCACTCAGCTACTGCAGCTGAGCTTCAGCTACTGTTTTTTTTTTTTTGTGTGTGTGTGATTTGTTTCGTTAGTTTTTCTATCACTCAGCTAAATTGGTCTTAATATGTGAATTTAATTTCGGGTATGGGTGTTGAGAGGCCAAGTGTGCTTCTCAAACCATCCCATGAGTTCATTTATTTATATTTATTATCACAATATCTGATCTATGTTTGCCTAACTTCTGCTTTCTTTTATTGTAGCCCAACATCGCCATCTTATTCTCCAACATCACCATCTTATTCCCCTCCTAGTCCCACATACAGTCCCAGCAGGTAAGCTCTATATTTTCATTATTCAAAGTCTAGCTACTATTATTCATAAATATTATTTCTTTTAATGTATTCATTTTCAATGGTTGCAATGGTGGTGGCATTTTGTTTTGTTTTTTGTTTTTGGTGATTTTATGCTTCTCATATGCACATGATCATAACTACACATACACAAAAATGAGAAATGCTTTGTGAGCTTGAAAGAGCTTACAACTCATCATATTGTTCCATGCATGGTGTGAAAAGAAAGCCTTCCGTCATGCTTCCTGAATCCGGTGGGAGATTCTCCAAGGGTCATTTAACGCATTGATAAGCCTACCAATAACAATCCAAGAGTCACCCTCATTGAAGACCGTACTGCAGCCAAATTCTTATACCATTCTAAGGCATGAAGAAGTGCTAGCGAATTAGTGCTCAAGGAGGTGCCAAATCTGACCAGACTAGAGAAGCACCATAAAATGGGCCAGTGTAATTCTTGAAAACCTTCTATCGCTGCAAGGCCTGGGTTCCTAAGTGAATAACATTAAAATTCAATTTATGGTATCCATGGTGGTGGGGACTGCCAGCACCCAAATTTTGACTCAAGGCTTAGATGGTGGGGATTGTCAGCACCAAAAAAAATCGTGCATGAGGGTTGGCTCTATAAAACAGTGCTTCAGCACACTGTTTTAATGAAGAAAGTAGGGTCCATTATTGGAACCTTGCCCCACTTTCTGAGGTTCATTTTAGACATGAAGGTAGGCATAGGGGTTAGTGACATATGATGTAAGTCACTGACCCCACTAGCATATAAAATGAAATGAAAAGTGCTACTTTAACATACATCATATATTAAAAAAAAAAACCAGCAAAAGGGGGAGATAGATTGGGTCCTCCATGTCTCACACAATCATTTAGAGGTGGGTCCATTACTACATGGAAGTAGTGTTCTTTGAACTCTAACAGAGGGGGGAGAAGGGGGCCTACCTGGTAGTGGTTTGTTCTTTTTTCATTCTTTCTCTTTTTCTTTCTTCTTTCTCTTCTCTTTCTCTCTTTTATTTCTTTCCTTTCTTTTCTCTCTTCTCTTTTTTTTTGGCTTGTTTTTGATTGACCCTCTCAATGACTACGAATTTAGGGCCTTTTATAGTACCAAATTGAAGTGGTGAATGATTAGGATTTAGGATAAGGGTGGTTAGATGGAGGATTAGGATGATACCTATCTTAAAAGAGGTGGATGGTGGTTTTAGCCCATGATTTTGGCAATGATGGTTTGGTGGTTCTAGCACATGATTTAGCAAATGGTGGTTTGAGTCCATGGTTCAGCAAAGGTGGTTTGAGCCCATGGTTTGACAAATAGTGATTTGAGGAGGGTGGTATTGGGTTGGATTGGTGACATGACACCAATAGAAAACAAGTGTAGTGCTATATCACCTTCATGGGCTGTTGTGATTGGTTGTGTGGTTATAGCCCATGGTTTAGCAAATGGTGGTTTGAGGGGGGCATCATGAGAATTCTCAACCAAGGGTGAGGGCATTTGGGTCTTTTGTGAGTGAATGCATTTAATGAGGGTAATGATCTAAAATTTAGGAATGATGAGATCATTAACCCTAAAATATATTGGTTTTCTTCTTTTACCTGTTTAGCTTACTTTATGGGTCCTCGTGCTCCGAAACATGTAAACTCATTGACTATTTTTGAAGTCTCGAACATTCTAGTCATAATGGATCAGTCGGAGCCGAATTACGATAAGAGAAGGGGGTGAAATTGGGGGTTTACTCACCTTAAAATGCTCTCAGAAAATATTGGTGAGAAAATATGGTAAAATTGATCCGAAAATTGTCAGGTGACAGATGATCTTGGGTCCAGGTGAGTCATAGCTTCTGACTATGCCGGATTATGGTGTCTGAGCAGGAAATTGGGTCAAAAACCTTTTTTGAGCAATTGAACAGTATTGGGCTAGAAATGCTGCTGGTTTTTCTGTAGAATGCTGCCATGAGCCATATTCGGGGGGTTTGAGTTTTGAGGAGTCTCAGGGCTACATGAGCTAACAGATCAGATGCTGGGTCCCCGAGTAGTTGCCAAGAGATTTTCGAAGCCGGGTCACTTGGAGAGGTTGAGTTTCTGTAGCTACTTGAAGGCTGATTACCAAAGTCAAAATTTAGGAGCTTCTCCCTTTGCTACGCATGGTTGCGCCATACATACCAAAGGGGGGGCATCTGTCAGCACCCAAATTTTGACTCAAGGCTCAGATGGTTTCATTACAACATGGGATAGAACCAAGGTC
>JAOXJP010000015.1:1071156-1087968 GCA_025762735.1 Platanus orientalis | reverse complement strand
ATAATATATATGTATTATATATAATATATTAAGTATTTTAAAATTATCAATATTACATAGCTTAGTTGATAAAAATGTGTTTTTACAATATGTATTGGGTTCAAGTCCTAGTGAAATCAATGATTTTTTATAATAAACAATCCTTCAAATTTAAATATATAGTTTTTTATGCTTTTTAAAACTAGTAAAATTCTCTAGTTCAATTAGTTAAAGCATAGGTTATTACATGATAGGTCTAGAGTTCAAATCTACATCTCGACATTAAATTTTTTTGAAATTCATGGGCAGGCCCGAGGCCTAATTAATTAATCAAGGCCAGGTCCGGGCTTAAGTTTATTAAAACTTTATGGGCCTAAACCCCAGCCCGAGCCCAGACTATAATTATAGGGCTGGGTCTGGGCCTACCATGGCCAGGCCCGAGCCGACCCATGCCCACCCCTAGTTGAAAGGCTAATAGTAAGGTTATAGGAAGCATAGACACTAATACGAGACATGGGTATGATATGACACGGGTGCAACAACACGGTAATTCTTTAAAAAATAGGATACGATATGGTAAGGATATGGTAATTAATTAATTAATATTTTAAGTAAGTTTTTATGTTTAAAATAAATAACAAGTAACAGAGCGCAATCAATTAGAGTTCAGGATCGTTCTCGACCAGTCCTAGTTATGAGATGGTTGTGTGGTTATCCGACAAACCCTAATAAAAAAAAAATCAAGGAGGAGAGGACAACAGAAAGCTAGAAAAGTTTATCCCTATATCAAAGACCATGATACTGGAAAAAAAAAAAAAAAAAAGTAAAAGAAGAAGAGAAAACTCAATCTGAGATTAGATAACCAAGAAATAAAGAAGCCCTAACTTAACTGAAGACTAGAGCGTACGTTGCGTTTTCTCTTCCTTTGTTCTTCCTTTTCTTCCTTCTCTTTTCATCTTCTTCCCTTCTCTCTTATCACAGGGATGGGTTCGTCGATTTTGTAACCCAACGGCTTCCCATTTCCCTTTTTATTTCATTCATAACCATATTTACTATAATATGCTTCTTTTTTGGTATTTCCTTTGTTAACCCATTTTTCTAGTCATTTTACCAAAAATTCCCTAGCTGCCGTGTCCCAGAAGTATCTTGATGTGTCCTGGCCGTATCCCCGATGTGTACAAATAAAAATAATTTTTTATTCTCCTGACATGCTAGGGACACTCATGCAGAAGTATCCCTAGAGTGATCATGTCGAACACGAACACACTAGGGCTATAAGCTATCCGAAAAATGACCGTGTTCCGGTTCGCATCCAATACGAAATAAGCTTATCCAGTCCGTTTATAAAAATATCCATTATAAACGGATAAATATCGATCCGTTCCGTTAAATATCCGTTTCATTAAAATATAACAATATAGAGAATAGATTGTTGGATAAAACTAATCCAACAATCTTAAATAGCCTAATAACTAAAACCCTTAAAAATATATAAACTCTTTACTTCAATTCTGGTCTATCTTGGTCCATGGTAGCACCCACAGGTACTACCACAATTATGCCGCAACAGTGGAAGTTCACACCCACTACATAGGAGAAGAGATGGTGTTTTGCTCCATCTGACATCGTTGTTATAGGCCATACGGCATCGAAGATTTTGGAGAAGATAGACATGGGTTAGGGAAGACCGCACTAGTGACGGTGACGACATATATGGAATTGCCTAATTTTTCCGGATATCCAAAATCTGGTCCGAAATCCGAATTATTTAAGCGGTTAGGATACGGTATAGTTTATAATATCCGTTATAATAGGATATGGAAAAGGATATGCTCATATCCGTTCCGAATCCAGTCCGTTTGTAGCCCTTAAACACGCTGAGGTTTTTTAAGTATCCGTGTTTCCTACAAGGTTAGTATGATAGCAATTTTAAAGGGAATGATTAAGGTTTAGGGTGAGGATTTGGGAAAGGTTAGGATTTAGAATTGGGAGTTGTGTAAAAGTGTGTTCTACAACAAATAAACTAGTAATAAAGATATAAAACTATGGTAGAGAAATAGAGGAAGAAGAAAAATAAAAGTAAATACTGCTGTGTGAACAGTACCCGTGAACAATGTTTTGAATAGATGAAGAAGAAGAAAGAAAGAAAAATTTAAGAACAACTTACTTAGGTTACACCTAGGATTTCACAAGTTGGGGAGTCGAACACAATAATATTCTCTTCAATTCCAAAAGCCATTAAAGTAACCAATTACAAGCATATTTATACTATTCCCTACTTCGACTCCTAATTAGAAACCAAGTAGAAGTTGGTCTTTTTCAAACGTCTCTAGTTTCTAAACATGCAATAACCAAACAAACTTAATCTATAAGTTCTAAACTCACCCAAACTATGACTTAAACACAAAACAAGGTCCAAACTTGAACTTAAACCAAATCTGACCCAATATACAAAATTACCAAAATACCCCTACTATCAAAAAAATGAAAACAACAACCTATCTACTCAAACTAAGCCAGTTGCCCCCCATATCTTGAACTCCTCTTCAACGTAGGCCCATGTGGGGCCCTGGGCCAAGCAACCCCTTGGACTCCTTGTGTTGAGGTTTCCGTAAAGGTTGATGCTTGTCAAGACAATGTATAACTGTTGCATCAAGACGTCTTCACCAAAGGGATAAACAGTACACAGTTCTCTTCTATTGTTGGCACACTGGGAATGTGGGATCTACATTCTCCAGCTGGATGGAGAGTGTAGGAATTCATGTATATGTGAGAGAAGGGCATTTTTATAATATTTCCTACATGTACATTTAGATATTGGTATGGTATTAGTATAGTATGCTCACTGTGTAAGTGGGTGAGTGTTCTACACTAACCAATACGTATTCCCCAAACTCTATGTTTTTTTTCTTCTTCATTCTAGCCAAACCCTAGCATCCACCTCCATCACACACACTATACCAACTGAGCTATATCTTTCCTCTGTGGTTAATATTTGAATGTGAACAACCGTAATTGTGTACTTTATGATTTACTTGCCTTATTATTATTATTATTATGATTATTATATTCAATTTATTGTGATAACGTATCGCAATTGATCTATATGTCTTATGTATTTTTATCATAAAATTTATGAAGTTCAACTTTCTTGTTATGATCAGGTGCTGATAATCTAATTCCAATGGAGTTGGCACTAAAAATTGCTAGTAAAATTAGAGCTAAGGAGAGATTTGCAGTGTATATTGTCATTCCAATGTGGCCTGAGGGTGTCCCTACTGCTGCCTCAATCCAAGAAATTCTATTTTGGCAGGTAATCTGGTTATCTATTCTTAATTCTTTTAATTCAATAAACCTTACTATTATTCCAGAATTATTTTTAGATGTCTGTTGGTTGAAGTCATTTATAATGAGTAATAAGTAATAAATAACAATGTTTAAAGCATAGTTATTAGAGTGAGAAGTAATGCGAAAGTGAGAACCAAGAATCGAGGCTCAATAAATTCTTGGGAAGCAAGAAGCGAAAAATTATTAGAAGGTACATAACAATAAGTTACAAGCACTGATTTCAACTACTTAGGCCGCATTTGGCAGCCACCTGTAATGAAATCATTTCATTTGAGTTTTCCAAGGCTTTTGTAGCCATAATGGGATGGTTTGTAATGAACTCATTCAAATTTGCAGCGATTTGTGCTTGATAACATAAGTCATTTCCTTTTATAGAAAAACCTATGATGACTTCATTTGTAATTGTAGATAACAAATCATTATAAATTTGATTGAGTTCATTATGAACCATCACCTCATGGCTACAAATGCCTTGAGAAACTCAAATGAAATGATTACATTACAGGTGGCCACCAAACAGGCTATTAATAAAGTACCAAAAAAGCTAAAAACTATATTATGTAAGTAACAAAGAATCATGACATATTAATTAATATGCAAACCACTATAGAAGACCTTATTTAAAAACCATAAGATCTGAATTTTTCCCATACATAAGATTTTTTGTAGATAACTAACATCTTAGAGTCAAATTATAGAAGACCTTGTTTAAAAACCATCACATTTGAATCTTTTTTATTGGATTGGAATAAAATTATATGAATAATAAATTCAATACTAACTCTTTTTTCCTTACAAAATCATTACTAAATCTCATAGATAATATTTTATTCAATGCCAACTACATAGAATTTACATTAAATAATGTACAATATTGTTTCTTGAATTGCTTCTCAATTGATTCTCCCAATATTTCTACTCACTTCTCTAGAGGCTTCCACTCATTTTTCTAAATAATTTTCATGAGAAGCGCTTCCCAAATGTGGGAAGCGCTTCCCTCTGCTTGAAAGCTGAATGAAATTTTCTTTCTAAACGAGCTTCCCACTTTGAACCAAGCTTCCTTTCAATGGGAAAAAATTAGGTGAAAATGAATTTCATGAGAACTGTGAGAACGGCACCAGGGTGCAGACACATCAGCGCTGAAAAGTGATAAGCACACCCCAAAAAGTGTAAATCACTTTTCAGTGCTGATGCGTCAGCTCCCCTGGTGTCGTTTTCACGGTTCTCATGACATTTATTTGCACACAATTCGATTCCCTCTGCATTTATGGTTTAAAGTATCATTTGATACATATTAGTATCATGGGTCTGGGATACGAGACACCCCTAATTTTAAAACTAAGACATGTCGTGGCATATGTCGTGCGATAAGATTCTATTTTCGATCTTTTTTAGTTTAAAAACCTCTACAATACGTGATACTATTGGAGTATCGTGTATTGCAAGGTCGCAACCCTTCCGCCCATATCGCCAACTACAAAAATCATGTAAAATCCCGTTTTTTCAAAAATCTTGGAGACTAGATTCAGCATCTTGACTCCACTTAAATCCATTTCAATCTAGAACCTATTTTTTGGGCTAAATTGAAGCTGAAACCCCAAATTTTGTCAACAACTTTGATAAATGTCCTATTTTTTCTCTAATCCTTTTAGATTTTTTATATGTACTGCATTTTTTATAGTTCTATATATTTATAGAATTAAAGGTCATTTTCGGAAAATGAAAATATTTATTTGAAAAAATTTATAAAAAATAAAGAAAAATAAAAAAAGAACACACTAAATGGGCATTGTTTGGTCTATTTTTTTATATGAGATACTACAGTCCATTTTCTACATAATATGTTGGTATATTTCTAAAATAAAAATAATTTATTTAATTATTTTATTTATTAATTAAATAAACAATACAGAAAAATGCCAAAAAATAGAAGAAAAAAAAAACATGAAGCATATTAGAATACATTGAAACATATTGTGTATATTTCTCTTAATTCTACTGTGTTTTTTGTATTTTAAAAAAAAAATTATTGTATTTTTAATAAAAAAATAATTATAAAATACAAAAAGTATGAAAAAATCCAGAAAATTACAGGAAACATGTTGAACATTTTGAAACATGTGTATGTTTCTCTATGTTCTATCGTGATCTGCTTTTTTGTTGGATTTAACATGTGTTTTACTTGTGTTCAATACTTCTATCATATTTGTATTTATAGAATGCATTTTTTAATTGCAGGATTACGAATATGCCTTGCCATTCACGCAGCCAGGGGGATGAAGAGAATATTGGATGGCAACATGACACTAGAATTATTGGGAATAGATATAAAACTAAATGCAATTATTGTGGAAAAGAGATGAAAAGTGGTGGTATAACCCAGTTGAAACAACATCTAGCCAGTGGGCAACATATATTGCACTGTAAACATGTCTCAAGTGAAGTTTAGAAATTAATGTGTGAGCACTTGGCACAGAATGTGAAAAACAAACTAGGAGTGGGAGGGATGCGGCATTAAGGGAGGCTATTATGTTACATGGTTCACAACAATATGTAGAGGTAGATGATGATGATGATGATTGGATACAATACTCTCTGATTGTGAGACAGAGGCACAAAGACACCAATATAGGCTTCTAGTGAGGGCAAACATGGTTAGTCTGCATGAGAGAGAGTAGCCGCATTGTATGCACTCTTCTAAGCCAAATTTTGGTCCTTATACATATGAGAAAGGAGGGGGCAGTGGTAGGAGTAGGGGTGTTGGTGGTAAAGGGCAGGTCCAGTGGGAATTGTGGGATCAATCAAGCTACTAGTATAAGGGATCATCTTACCCCCATTCCCATTTATTCGGGTTTGTGCCACTCCCAAGAAACCAAATAGAAAAGGATAAAAGAAATGTGAGGTAATGTGAGAGAGGAGGTAGGTCATGCATATGCAAAATTCTCATTCTTTCACAACATTGTAGCCAATGCAACTACAGGGTCTTTCTTTCAAATGCAGAGAAGGTGGGGCCGGGTTCGAAGGCACCCACTGTATATGAGTTGATGGAAAAGTATTTGAACCATGGGAAGAAGCTACTTGATACGTATATAGATTCCTTGAAGACACAATGGCCATTTGTGATGATTGGACTGTAAGTACGTGACAAACAATCATTAATTATGATTTATTGTGATGGCTACACTGTGTTTTTTGAAACCTGTGGAGGCATCTAGTGTTGTCAAGAATGTCAAATGCATATATGGCTTATTAATGGATGTCATCAAGGAGGTCAAAAAAGAAAACATGGTCCAAATAGTAACAATAATAGCAGTAATTTCAAGAAACCTGAAGAGAAGATAATGGAAAAATATAACCTATTTTAGATCTCATGTGCAGCCCATTGCATAGACCTCATACTTAAGGACATATGAAAAAGGATAGTTGTAAAGAATGTAGTGGAAGAGGTTGGGACAATTAGTACCTTCATATATAACCATGGGTATGTTCTGACAGTGATGAGAGAGATGTGGAGGTGATATCGTATGACCAAGTGTGACACGCTTTGTCACCAACTACATAAGATTGCAAAGTATCATAAATAAAAAAGTTGGCTTAAAGACTTTGTTTTATTCACTTGAGTGGTATGACTATAAGGAAAGTAAAAAATGCGACAAGATGTGCAGCCAAATCAATTGTCTTTAGTCATTCCTTCTAGGATTGGTGTCAAACGGTGGTGAACATATTATAGCCAGTTGTGAGGGTCCTCAGGATGGTTGGTGGGGACAAGATGCCAACTATGGGATACATTTATGAGTCCATCCACTTAATGAGAGAAGCAATAAAAGTACCTGTCCCAATTAATCATGTTAGCTTCATAAAGATCGTTGATAACAGATGGACAAAGATGCTTGTCCACCCACTTCATTTAGATGGTAAGTTATTTCATTTTGTTAAGGTTATATTTATTTGATTATTTCACAAGCAATGTTAATGGCTTAGTTAAGGTTAGGTTTTGAAATGTTATGTATTTCTTTGATATTTAAGTTACTATATTAACCACAAATACCACTACTCCCATAATCTTGTCATCGATCCAGACTTGTTGGAGGTTGTACATATTGTGATTGTGAAGTTTGAGCCCAATCCCAAAACATAGGTGGAAACTCTTGGGGAAGTAACTGCAATTACGAACTATTTTTATTTTCTACCACTATACAATTTAGTTTTCTGACTTTTGGGCCTTTTAATTTCATATCAAATACTTTAGGGATGTAGTGGGGTCCTTTGCATAGGATGTTGGCAGAATGAGAGATAACAACTATAGGTAATTTTTGTCCTTTTTATAGATATTTAATAAGGGTTGTAGTTGAAAATTATTTATACACATTCATTTTTATTTTACAACTGAATGGTGGGTGTTGTACAGGGCATAAGCACCCAATTTTAGGAAGATTTCTATTCGTATCTTATCTCATATTGCATATTCCTCTGGTTGTGTGAGGAACTGGAGCACCTTTAACCTCATTCACTAGGGAAAAAAAAGACTCGAGCATGAAAAACTTCAAAAACTTGTTTTCATCAATTACAACATGCGTTTGAAACAAAAGCATGTAGAATAAAAACAGAATTTAGAAAAGTACACTAGCCCCATCGACCTTACAGATATTTTTTATGAGGGAGAGGAAGATCCACTATACGAGTGAGTTAAAGACGTCGGAGAGCCAGTATGCAAGTGGACGACCGAGCTCTCAAAAAGTGAGTCAAATGCGAGTGGATGTTGATGATTTTATGCAAACACAAGCACACCAATAGTCCTAGTTTCAGTCGTAACCTCATCCCCAGGTTGTGGGCAGATCAGTTGATGATGCAGATGAATGACTGCGTTCTTCTAACTCAAATGATGAAGATGGTGGTGGTTATTGAGGAGGTGATGATGATGATGAGGGAGATGATGGAGGGGATGATGGGGGTGGTGGCGGCATGACACATAGACCATATCCATATGGTGGCAGTGGGACAAGTCAGAGACCCTTTAACCTATTCATAGAAAATGATAGATACAACCATGCCACTCAAAGTACAAACCATGGTTCACATCCTCCAATGATTTATCAACGAAAGGGGAGTGGGAGTTGGGGGACGAGCCGGGGGGGAGACATCACTCGTCCACAGTATGTAGTGTCAGGCTTTCAACGATATGGGATAGTAGATGATAGGGTATGTGAGAGACACATTACAGAGTATCAAGCATAGCATAGTCACACTATGGCATGGTAGAAGTATTGTCGCTTCCTAGAAGATCAAGTTTCAAAATCAACATTAGCAGCAGCAATAACAAGAATATTGTGAGAGGGATAGCCATGATGATTTTCAATCACCCTGAATGTGGTATTGATGATGATTGAGTGGTTGCTAGTTGGGGCTTAGTGTTAGGTTGGGAGTGTTGGGTCTACTACTATTTCTATATCTTATTGATATTTCTCCAGTTTCACTCTTGTAGTTGTACTTTTGTAGTACTTGTCATTATCAATGAATGACATTATTGTTTGCATTATGCATTTGTGTCATTGATTATTTATCTGGATTTGTAGCTTTATTGTGCAATGTGTAGTATTATTTATCAACCTCTAACACTTAAAGTTCTTGACATGCACGACAGCATGTGTCACGTGGGTACCGGTTCCCAACTATTGATACCAAATAGTGTAATGAAGTGTAATGGTTTATAAGTATTTAATGATACTTATTATAATATTTCCTAAAGTTTCATTAAAAAATTCCAAGGTTTACATAGCGTTTCCAAAGATTGCATAGGCAACAATGTATGTCATGAGGGTGACGGTTCTCCCCACCATCATAGATGGTTGTTTTCTATATGTAATGACTCTATTAGTGTTTTTTCTATCAAATCTTGACGTTTCATAAAAAAAAAATCCTTTGTTTGATTAACATTTCCCCCATTTTCTACTGTTTCCTGGTTTTTTCAACTGTTTCCCCACGGTACGCAATACGTAATTACGTATCAATATCCCAAAGGTGTGATACGGTGCATGATACCAATACTTTAAACCTTGATAAAGAATCACAAGAAAACTTGTCCCATTGTATTGAACCTTTAGTCTTTCTCTATCATCATGCACAATTATAAAAATACCTCTCTTATCATTACCGTCCTATAGGGTTATGTCTTGGTGATCATTGGCACCTCAAGTTATAACTAGACTAGGTACTTTATAAGACTTTGAGGGTGCTTTGAAGTTACTGGTCCTATTTTCCAGATGTACTAATGACAGAACAACCTTTTGATTCCCCTTGATTTCTCATTGCTCATTATATTGGCATGGTTCATTTCAAAACCTGCAAATGCTTTTACTTGGTGCATAATGATCATTGGTTTATGAGGATCTGTAATATAGAAAGCATTTCATTGACGTATGGATCAGTTTTAACTTTAGCATGTTTGCTTTTGCAGGGCCAGACAATGCAAATGATGTATGAAATTATTGCACAGGTGCTAAAATCCATGCAGCTTGAGAACTCACATCCATGTGATTACCTTAATTTCTATTGTCTTGGTAATCGGGAAGAATTTCCCAATGAAATGCCAAAGCCAAGTAGCCAACCATCTAATAACAGTGATGCGGTAATCATACAGCAATAAATTGCTTAATTGTTGATTTCAGTCATTATATCCTCCATCATTAGAAGAATTGATCTTCAGTTATTATAACTTGGATCTCTAATGGTTTTTAAGTGAAAAGTTAGTTTACTACAATTATGGATTCACTTACCCAATAACCTTGATACGTATCAGGATGGCATAAAAAGGGAGTTAAATCCTTTGGTTTGAAAAGGGAGTTACCTGTGGACCCCATAGGGGACCCAGAAGCACCCACTGATGTTTCCAAGCTTGGATGATCCTCCCATAAGGTGCCACATTCTTAGTTGGGTGTTAAATCCTTCGGTTTAAAATATATTCATAATCTCCATAAATGTGAGTTCGGAATGGCAGTGTTGTAAATACTGGACAGTAAGAGTCTGCGATCATCCAGCAAAGTTTTTAGTTTCCTTCAAAGCTATTTTAAATCTTTTATTTTAGAGTTTGAGTCTTATTAGGAGTTATTTAGAAATTACAAGTCTTTTTGTCTTTTAAATGAGTCCTTATTGTAATAGGAAAGCAAGTAAGAAAGTTTTGTGGAATGTTAGTATGTCAAATTAAGGAGAATAGTACCCACGTTCAGCTCTTTGGTGATCTATAATAGGGCCTGTTATGTCAGATTTTCTCTCTCAATAATATTCTAATTTCTCTCAAACTTCTATGCCACCTATGTGGGACTTTCCTCTGCTCGTTTTCTCAGTGGTGAAGACTTCATTAAAGCCTTACTCAAAGGATTAGTGCCGAATCTGATTTATGAGTGTGAGAAGGAAGAGATTTATGAGTGTGAAAAGGGAGATATGACTCTTCTTTCCATCCCGGCTCTTTGACTTTCTTAATTGAGCTTTCATTCCCTTTCTAGTTCTTTGAATTCCTCTAAATCAGGAAATTCTGCACACTAGTTATTGCTTTAGGCCCTAGTATTTAGATTAGTTGACTTCTATTATAGCTTTACAATCAGCTTATATTTCCTTTGTATTTTGACTAATTCTTTCTATCAATCAATTCTGTAGCGCTATCACTTTGCCCCTTATTACCATAAATATTTATTTTTTAGATTCTATTCTGCTTACCCACACCAAACAATCAGTCTATATATTTCCTATCTTATAAACTTTTATTCTTAGATAGCTTCAAACGAATATTGCACATTGTTCTTCATCATTGTTTAGTGGTTCCTCTCTTTGGTCCTCCATCAAACTAAGTCATTTCAAATGTGGTATACCTGACAATCCTTGACATATTTGGTTTAAAATTGAATATTGACTCTTCCAAGATAAGTCTACAATTGTCCAACTTTAGTTTTATCCCCTAGCCTTCTGTCAAAAATGTTAATTGTTTGAATCTTTTGGTTGTCATATCCTAGTTTTTAGCAAATTTTGTGAATTAGGTGGCAATACGAAACACCAGAGAAATACAAAAGTTTCAAGTTTACCAAAGTTTCTCTCATTTTGCCAATATTAGCCAATTTTTTGGGAGACACTTTCAACGAGGATATTTTTATATCCATGCTAAAACCAACCCTAATTCATTACTTTGCTTTAATTTTGGTCTGGTTGATTCTAGAGCAAAAATAGCAACTTTATTCAATTCGTAGGTTGTTTTTTTAATATTGCCTAACTTAAATTGTCCCTGAGGTTTATCACCTGAAAAGAAATGGAATGACTTGGCTCTCCAATGACAGCAGCTACAATGCTTCCTTTCTCCTCTGAAATCTTTAATGTTAAACTTTTGTTATAAATTTAGTATGTTAATCTCTGTGTGGATATCTATTAAAAACAGATCTTTTGTGTGGATAAGACTTTTAGTCTCTTTTTGAAGATATGACCCATTGATAAGCATCAAGCCCTGTGACTCTGCAAATGGTACCTGACATTCATAGATTGAAAATGTGGTAATTAAGATCTATCAAAAAGAAAGATGTGGTAATTGAGCTTCAAAAGGCAGGGAATTTTTTTTGGTGGAGATTGCAGGGATGTTTTGGATGCATGTAACTCCATTGTGGTCCAATGATGCATGCAATCTTGAAAGAAAATAAATTGCATCTTTAGTCTTAAAAGAAAAAAAGAATAAAATAAGGCAGTTGGGCTTTGAGTGTTTAATGGAGATCTCTTACTCTCAATCACACCCCAGTTGGAATGTCAAACCCACTTCACAGTTACAGTTCTTGAGCTTCACACCAACACACCCAAGGAGAAATATCTTAAAGTTTAGTTCAGATCTCCAAAATCCTGTATGCCTTATCATTTCTCTTTATATAGAACTCCAACCCTTTTAGCAGCATTCCTACTTTCAAAAAATCATAAAACGGAGACTTAACCTATTAAACTAGACGATAATAAAGACTAGACCACTAATTTGATTCAACTAATTTATTTAGAAGAGAAAATAAACTTCCTAAAAATAAAGGATGGAGTGGACTCCACTTTCAAACAGTTGATGTTCTTAAAAGCGTTTCAAGGCCTCTCATAATCCCTTAGGCGATTCATGATGGCATTGCCTATCATCTCTCGCTATACTTCACCTTCTCTATCAGCTTTTCATCATGCAACCGAGCTAGAGGATTACATTCACTTCATATGATAATTATAAAGCTCATGCAATAGAAAAAACACTAGAACATCTTATTAGATATAGATTTTTTTTTCTTTTGATGAATAATACTAGATATAGATTTGAGTCTAAAATAATATCAACAGAAGTATATACTCATATTTCTATAGCCATGGGCATCCTCAATGTAATGATGGAGGTCCTCATGGACTGATTGGGATACAAAATATAATCTCACAATGGTAGGAGACTGGCAAAAAATCTGCAGCCCAACTTGCCTCTTGCCACATATGGACAATATCCCAAAACTCCATATCATCCAACAGATTGTCAATCTTATGCAGCCAAGACCAACCCTTACATAGTTGCCTGAGTTTCATCTTGTTAGCCCAAGCAAAATAATTGCAACATTGTCCTAAGTCTTATTCTGCTTATATGTGTAGTGTTGATTCTGGAGTAAATGCCATTGCAGAAGGCTGCTAAAGGGAGCAATTTTCAAGTATGGTTTGCCCAGATATCAGTAGTCCATAAGCTTTAATGAGCTCAGATTCACATAAAATTTGGATCTCTATAGATCAAATATAATTTGTTTCCATATGAGAACTTTATGTATATTATGTCATTTGTATCTTGAAATAGACTAAAAAATGCTGCCTTGACAGGAATTACTTATTGCCTTTGTAATTAGTGAGCACAAAATAATATTCCGCAACATTTATTGACAGTTTTGCTATTACTTTTCCATTAAACTATCCATTTATAGATTCTTTAACTTGTTTAATATTAATGTCATAGTCGGTAGGTTGATCTGACATGTTTGTGTGAACATTATTCTCATATCATTTGGTGAATAATGACTTTGATTGCAGAATTTATTTATGAAGCATGATTTTCTTTACAATTTACTTGATATCTGACAGTGTTATATTCAACACTTTTTTCAGGCCTCTGCTTCTCAAAAATACGGGCGGTTTATGATCTATGTACATTCCAAAGGAATGATAGTAGATGATGAGTATGTAATTTTAGGTTCTGCCAATATCAACCAAAGATCTTTGGATGGTGTAAGAGACACGGAGATAGCAATGGGTGCATATCAGCCCCATCACACATGGGCTGCGAAGAAGAAACATCCACATGGCCAGGTCAGTAACCTTTTTTATATATTTTTTTTAATGTTTTTATTGGGCTTAGCATACTATGATGTCAGTCCAAGATGTGACCCAATGAATTGGACAATCCGGATCAACGAGTAATTGAGGTCTACATGGATGGGTTATGGTTAAGATCCAAAGGGTACGATGAACCTCAATTCATCAGTAATCTTCTCTTTCTGGAATTTTATTGTCATAGCGTCATGGTAATCCCATCAAAAAGATCAATACAATGTTTAATGTGTTATGCAGATATATGGATATAGGATGTCTCTGTGGGCAGAGCACCTAGGCATGTTAGATGACCGCTTCAAGGAGCCACATAGTTTGGATTGTGTGAGGTGCGTGAACACAATGGCTGAGGAAAACTGGAAGAGGTTCACAGCTGAGGAGGTGACACCAATGCCTGGCCACCTTCTCAAGTATCCAATCCAGGTATATGATGATGGGAAGGTGGGCCCCTTGCCTGGATACGATACTTTTCCTGATGTTGGTGGTAAGGTGCTTGGCTCTTGTTCCAACACCCTTCCGGATGCTCTAACCACATGGTCTCCAGCTATTTTCTTGTTATTATGGGGCCAATGGACCCAAAAGGGAAAAAATAAAAAATAAATTTTGGGGGGGCGGGGTTGACAGATTGAATCTACTCCTTTGTTGCCATTTTATTCTCAAATAAATTTTAGATGTTCAAAGAATAAAGAATAACAACTTCTTCACATTCCATTCCTACAATCTGTAATCCATTGATTTGGATCAACGAGCTTTAAGAACTTCTGGAATATGAAATTTCAGGAAGGAGGGGGAAAATAAAGATGAATCCTTGAAACTTACGGGCTTAGAGTCATAGCATTTTCTTTTATAAATAAAACTAGAGGACTTGTGTCTTGGAACAGCCAAGGTCATAGGGAACAAATGGTCTGTCCAGAATTTGTATGTCCTACTATGTCCTACACGAAGGCCGGGTGTATAGGGTAAACCGTAAGAAAAGTTATTCAAATAAAAAAGTATACCCATAAAAATGGCACTCTGGATTCTGTGCACGCAAAATAACATTTGCTCCCTATTTGTAAAGAGGCATCAAATTCAAAAACTATCTACCCCTGAAAATGGGTTGTATAGGGTTAAAACTGTAAAGTAAGTGTTCAAATGAACATTTGTTTTATTTTAAAGTAAAGTGGATTTGCTGGAGCAAAAATGTGGGGAGCTTAGTGTTAGGCTCTGCGTGACAGGTGGCATAAAAGTGAAAAACATAACCTTGCACACAAAGATACAGTAATTTTCACTTTTTTACACCGTGTCACTTACGCTTGACGTTTCAGGGGTGCTGCACGCCTTTTCACTCCAAATTCAAAAAACCATCAAATGTCAACCTGTGGTAGGACAAGTTCACTTCATCACACCAGTCCCTGCTAGTCATTAATCTGTTTGACAAGGTGTGTATACAGGTACCTCATTATGTATTTACCATAATATTAATACCCTTCTTTAAGTCATGTATTAACTCAAACAACCTTGTAAATGGAGTGGTACTGTCCATTCAGACCGGAGATGATTTAAAATCTGGTAGGACATACAAAATCTTGGACAAACATTTATTCCCAAGCTATATTTGTGATTAATGATGTTTGCTTAGTGGTTAAATGAGGGGAAAGGGTCTTCTACATCCAATTCGTTTGTCCTCCCGTGTACCCATACAAAGTGGGGTGTATAGGGTCAAAACTGTAAATTTTGTTTTTAAATGAAAAACTAGGTATCTTATAGGGTTAAAACTTTTTAAGAAAAAGTGTCAAAAGAAAAAAGTAGGTACTTAAAAGGAGACACCAAATCCAAAAAAAAAATCATATGTCAGCCTGTGGTGTGGGGACATGGAAGGACATACAAGTTTGGGTGTAGATAAATGAGGGAGGATTTTTTTGTTACTACATTTTCCTTGTTTCTTGACCATATTTTGTCACTAGTTACTGATTGTGTGCGTTCATATGGGTCAATTTCATGTCGCTGTACCTGTAGGTTGGGAATAGATAAGGAAGATAAAGATTGTATTTTCTTAGGCCCTGTCTGCTTGCCATGAAAGGGAGGTTTTTTTTGTGATTCTTTACAGATAATAAAAAAAAAAGGATTCATATCTTCTAGTTCACAATGTCGGTGCTCCTTGGTAGTCCAAGACACAAAGAGGTGGGGCCCATACAATTTTTTGCTTGATTTTTCAAAAAATATGCAGACCCCACCTCCTTTGTGTCTTAAACTATCAGTAGAGCACCAACATTGTGGACCCGAGGATACAGCTCCAAAAAAAAAATCAAACAAACTCCTATTTTCATCTAGTTTCCTATTTTCTTTTAAGGAACATTTCATTTTTCACACAAAACTTGCCTAAAATATCCTCCATCTGAAAATGGATGTCGAATTTCACTATCGTGGTAACCAAACAACATTACAAAACGGAATGAAGATACATATATTTTCTTTTCTAATATTTTCCACTCAATTCAAGGCAACCAGAAGAGCCTTAGTTGAAAACTATTGAAAATTTTTCCCTTTTAGCTGCTTGCTTGAATCCAAGCTTTGAGGTTTGTTCCTTTTTTTCAATTTCTCGTTGGATCTTTAGGAGAAAGATCAGTTCAAGCAAACTTTTCACAAGCATGTATAAACATATTGCTCAAGCTGTCACATAGCCAAAAAAAAGGCAGGTAAAATCCCAAGCCATATCTTGGGTTGGCTTTCTTTCTGTTCTTTGTTCTATGTGGCAGCTCAAGCAAGATTGGTTGCGGAAATATTGCTTGAGCTGATCCTTTGCCTTTGCTTTACAGCTAGGTACTCTTTTCATAGTGTGTGTGTGTGTGTGTTTTAGAAAGAGAATTAATTTGGAGATGGCGAGGAAATCTTTTGCATGGGCCCATGCACCCTACACCTGGTGCAGAGGATCTGCCATGTTTGCACCCTACATCTGGCATGTCCATATATACGCCCACAAACTTTATTTATCGAAGATAGGACGCACCAATCTATATTTACAAACGCAAAGGGGAGTTCACATCACCTGCGATGACCCTCTTTGTGAGATGTCGTGAGACGAGACACATCGTGGGTATCATTTCACTTTTCGGAGCTGTCACATCACCCCCAAAAAGTGAAATGATA
>JAOXJP010000015.1:1041113-1052603 GCA_025762735.1 Platanus orientalis | reverse complement strand
GGGATGAGTTGTCACCGTTGGATTAAATCATCCAACGGTCAGTTTGGTGTTGCACATTAATAATGGGAAAGGGTCTGATGCACCAATTTCTCGGTCCCCCCGTGTTTCGAATTTTTTTTCGGACGAATTTTTTTTAGAGCGGATGTAGGTATTACCGAATTTGATTCATTTATGATTTGAATATACACTTTGAATCGGATATATTTCGAATCAAATGTAGGTGATTCCAAATTTGCTTTTTTCAAATTGAATTCGAATCAGATTCCTCGGATTTCAGATAAAAAATCGGATCACTGACAGCCGCCCTACATAACATTTAAGGAACAACATTTGAAAATTGAGTTTGTGAGCATCCAAGAGCTAACTTTGCAAATGATGGAGTTAGTCACCGCCCAAAAATTCCTCTTCTTGTCCTCAAATACTCTCCTATTTACTCTTTCCAAAGCCCCCACACAATCCCTTGCCCTAGAGCTTTAACAAAAAGGCGACACCTCACCCCTTTTACTCCTCTACTCCATTGATTCAAGGCCTCCACAGACTCCGACATAACAAAGTATATAGATAGGGATTGCTGGAAATAGCACCATACTTTGTGAGTTTGGATTTTTTTATTGAATCAAACAGCAAGGATATGGGACTTCAAAGGTACAACTCCGCAAGATGAAGCACGTTAATGGTTGCTGGTATGAAATTCTTCAAGGAACACAGCAAGAAGGGTTTTCTTGAGAGGGTTTGATAGAGAAATCAGTTAAGGAAAAGGGTCACGATGAGTTGTAGGCTTGGGGTTTTCAAGAATACATAAAGAAAAGAAAAAGAAGGAAAATAGGATTAGAGAAGAAGAGAAAGAAGGGGAAAGGAGATTACCTGGTTTCTTGAAGAAGAAAACCATACTTCTCAAGATTCTTGCTCTAGGAAATCTTTACCTAGAGTTCCATGGAATTCCCACTATGGAGGAACCCAATCGTGGGTTAAAGAAAATCAGCCGAGAGCCCTCATTTTTAAAAAAGCTTTTATGATTCATTGTGACTCTTTTACATGTTGATCAGCTCTTTTGAAAGACTAAAGAGCACTAGAAAAAGAAGTCCCTAATTATAGAAACCTAACCTAGTTGGACTCTTAAACGTGGGACTCTTAAAATCCACTTTCCAAAAAAACACAAAACAAAAACAAAGACCAAATTTGCCAAAATCGTGGCCTCCTTGTATGATGGTCGACCATTCTTATTAATAATAACAAAGACTTCTCTTAAATATCCAAAAACAATAATTAAAATGACATCTATATCCTAGACTCTAATGAAACATACAATATTAGGTAAAACAGTTAGAACTACGAAGGACTCTAATAACTACTAAAAGACTCCTTGATGTGTTCGAAGGTGTCCCTCTAGGCATCTCCATGAGTGGACCCCACCAAGTCACGTGTTGGCCCAACTTGGTCTTCAATGTTTGCATCACATAAGAATATGGAGATAAACACATAAGGAGCTCAAGCAGTAAGTTGTAGTTCTGCAGTTTTCTTTAATCTGATTTCCAACAACTTAAGGATTCAGTAATGGAGGAAGTTTCAATAGGGAATATGAGGAGATAGAAGAAAAGTTGAAGAAGGAAGAATATATGGAAGAAGAAGAGAGGATGAGAAGAAGATTACAACATATTATGGAAGAAGAGAGAGATTAGAAGAAGAGAGGAGAAAAGATAGGGATAGACCTTAGGAGCCCTACGGCTACACCATAAGAATGAGGGATAAAGGGGTTAAACCCTATGAATTTCCATTGAAGTCATGAATGCCTTTAAATAGGTTACAAACCCAAAACAAATAGTAAAAAAGGAAAATAGAAACTACCTACTAAGACTCCTAGATATTTAGGACTTCTAAGTAATACTTTCCTAAAATCTAAAACTACTAAAGACTTGGAAACAAGGGGCTGTCGACTAGCTAGAAGTGGGCCCAATTGTGTTGACTTTGGGGACTCCAAATACAACCAAAATAGTGAGCCGTCGACTAGGCCTCTTTTCCCAAGGACCATTGGCTTTTCGGCCTTACTACAAAAGTATACCCTCTAAGAAAAACCCAACAAAACCCACCACTATTAGTCTTATCACATATGAATCGCACCCCTTAAAAGACCCTAATTAAACCCACATAGTACATCAACTTGAATCGGGCTCTCTTATGGGGTGGAACATACAAGAGCCTCTTTTCGTTTTTCGCATCACAAAGCAGAAGCAACCCAAATTAAAACATCTTCATAGCAATCACAGCAATCCATCCTTGTATTAAAAAAAATCCATCCTTGTATTAAATAAAGATTATTAGAGCAGACAAATGCTAATTAGGAAATCTTACAAGTAAATGGAGGAACCAAAACATCTACCGAAAGTAGAAAATGCAACCAATATAATAATAAGTGCAAAATGTATGCAAAATATAGGAAATGTTATCTTAAATATAGCAAGAAGCCCATATAGAATGGGAACATGAGTTCTAGCTGTATTTGGGGAGAATTTCAAGAACAACAACGTTGACTTTTGGGAATGCGATGAACTAATCTGTCAATGGGTATGGGGATTCATTAGATTTGAACTTTAAGTCTTTCTCTGTCTTTTAAGACTAAATTTTATAATCTATATGTGGTTGTATTTTTGGTTTGAAATGTTTCTTTTGTAGTACAGAATCCTGATTTTCATTCTTTCTTTTCTTCTAAATCAATCTTCATATGGTGTTTTGTTAGAGAACTCTTCAATTAGGAATTCTTGTGCAGCTGGTTTCTCAAACATAATGTATTATTTGTGTGCAATCCAAAGGTTTTCAGTCGTTACTGTTTTAATGCTTCGAATTAAATTGACACATATTTGAGTTTTCCTTGATTAGTTGGTAGATTATGATCCTTGAGTTTTATGTAATTTTTATTTGTTGTGGTTCTTCCTGGGATTGTTAATGCCAGCCAGACCGTTCTTAAATATAGTGATATTGTAAACTTTGGCTCATTATGCTGTATTTGGATCTTAGATGGGAGAAATATTGTTGCAAGTGATCAAATTTAGTGTTGAGGAAGAGATGGTAGGCTGTGTTTGAGCATTTTAACTTAAGTACGATTTTCGTAAATTTTTTTTAATAAACCAGTTAGATGCAGTGCAGAGGCTATAAATACAATGTTTTCAACGGAGGGAAGTTGAGACCTTAATCCTTTTTGACACTTCAAGCAAATAATTAATCTTACTGGGCTTATTATTATTATTCTTACTTTTCTTTTCCTTATCCAAGAGATACTATGAGCTAGTTAAACAGTGTCTTGGTCATTTGACTGTGATGATTACAGTTGCCTTCCAATTTTATCTCCTTTTATCTCTTTACATGAATGAGAGTAATGAGATTGGCATGAGCTTGGCCAATTTTTTTTTCTTCGGTTTATCCTATTAATTTTCACTTAGCGGATTTCGAAACAAGGTTTAATTTCTTAAAATGTAAGAACATGATAATCCCACCTGAGGTTTGATTCCAGTGTGTAAACTGGCCACATGTCTCTAAAATTAGTTATAATTAAGACCAATTTAAAAGATCATTACTTCTAATGCGTGCCTTTCTTGATGCAGATATCGTCATGAGGCTTCTATATGTGCCTCCACACAAGAGGGCCAGATTCAAAATTGTATTTTAGATGGGTATTATAAGTATTTTATAGTCTAGGGGGTTATTTGTAATAAGGCCAAATGCTAGGGTTTTTTTTGTGTTATTTTAGTGGGAAAGTTCTAGTTATAAGGCAAAATTTATCATGGAGTTTTTGGGTTTAAATGTGGGATGACTGCATAGGTTTTCCCCTCTTTTTTTGGCTAAAAAAATCAGCCAAGGGGCCCCCACAATGAGCTGGTCGTCCAGTTATATTAGAGGGATTCCTTTAGGTCTCTTCAAAGTCAATAAAGAGGGGCCCACAACTAGCTGGTCGACAACCCTTCTCTATAGACTGAGAATCTTCAGTGGCAATCAAGAGGAGGGGCTCACGGGCCTATTGACAATTTTTTAGAATATTTTGTATATGGAAATCCTAAGTTTTAGGTATATGGTTATTAGTAAGTTGCATTCAATTAAAAGTTTTAGTTTAGGAGAGTCCAAGTATTTAGAAACTCTTAGGTGGCGAGTCTTTAGTATTTATAAGTTTCCCTTATTAGAAAATTTCTTTTATTTTATCGAATTGTAAGCCTATAAATAAGACATATACCCCCCTCCTAATGAAATAAAATTGGTGTTTGAACTTGGTAGTGTGGCCATGAGCCTTACCCTTTTTCTCTCTTGTCGTGGGTTGAGTCCAAGGACCCCCCTCTCTCTTCTCCTTCTTTCTTTTTTTCTTTTCTTCTCTCCTATCTTCTCTCTCCATTTCCTTCTCTCTCTTCTTCTCCACTAACTTCTTCTCTTCTTCTACCTTGCTGCCTTCTAGTTATTCTAATGGATTTGTCATGCTGAAACCAGAATTCTGGGTTTATTAACTTGAGAATTGCTTCTTCATATCTTCCCCTTTCCTTCAATCTTTTTTTTTTTTTAGGGTTTTGATCCCCTATTAAACCCCCTAAACTTTCCACTTAAATCCCCTTCTTTGCTAGTTTATATTGGAAAAGATTCCACGCTGGTTTTGTTAGAACCACCATTAAAGGACCTTTAAGTTTTATGAAATTCCATGATTTGACAAATCAAAACTTGTCCGAATTTAACAAAATTTTGAGCATAGGACCCTTAGATATGTTAGAATCTACCATGAAAATTTGGTTATTTTCTGACGCATCAATAGGGGCATTTTGGTATGTTCGGGGTTCTGCTTGAAAATTCCAGAATTGCCCTTCTGGATTCTTTCTTCCTCTTTTCTTTTCCCTTTCTATTCTAAACTCTTTTACATCCTTCTTTCTAATCCTTCCCTTCAATTCGTCTATTTTTGGGTACTTGAAAATGTTCAAAGAATTCAATTTTGAACTCTTTTAATTAAATTCTTGCTTATGCATTATTTTGGTCTATTCTTCTACATCTAATTTGGTATCCCTAGCATTGTGCTACATCACTTCTGAATCCTAAACCTTTAACCGTCATTGTCCTTCCACATCCACTTCTGCCTCTCCCCCCCCCCCCCCCCGCGCCAACATTTCTGCTGCTGTCTCTCTTGCTAGAGGAAGTTATAGAATGCGATGATAGCTTTAATTGGTGAATTTCAAATGAACCAGAAGACAACATGGTGGGGGATTTCAGAAATACCTCATTCCACGAAACCCTCCCTCCCTCCTGTTAGGGTTTTGGATCACACCGTCTAACACCTTAAATCAACCGATATTTGATGAGCAATAGCTGTCACTGAACACAGGTTGTGATTCACCCATAAGAAAAGAAAAACCAGCTCCCTGCTAAATCAAAGGTGTGACAAGAAAAAAAATCAGTTTACAATGAATTGAAGGCGTGGAATGGAGAGAGGGAGGGAGGGAGAAGGCCAGGAGAGGGGAATTGTTGAACGAATGAGAACTAATGATGATTTTTAAGGCCGTTAGATAGTATCGTGCACGCCGTTTTCCTCGGTAAGCAACTTAAGGTCGATCTTTTTGTAAAAAGAGATACGTCCTAGGGCCATAAAACATGCCATCATTTTTATTTTTATTTTTTGATAATTAAATAACTTTTATTGAAAAAGGATAGAAAGATAATGGTACATCAGTGGATAACCAACCCTCATGCCATCACTTTGAAACAATTGATGTGGTACTTTTTGTTTTACGACCAAACAAACACCTCAACAAAATTTGTTATGGAATAATTTGTTTTCAGGCCATTTTATGAGCAAACAATCGGAGCCTAATAAAATCTGTTACTTATAAAAAAAACAAGAGTTTTTTTTCATTGTGCTTAACTTCTGTTTGTTCCTTCATTTTACACAAATTAAATAGAATTTTCTCAAGTGTTGATAAAAAATAAAAAAAAATCTTCGTCAGGGTATCTATTATGAAATTCTTGTGAATATGTACTGGTTCGACTCTTCGATGGTAGAACCGTATCTACTGGTCTAATTTTTTGTTTTACATAAAGGAGGAGAGTTATTTTGTTTTTTCTAACTTCTATTTTGTTATTGAGGAGTTATCTATCGAGGTCTTGGTTTGAATAGGAGTTGAAGGTCACTTTTTGGTTACTTAATTGTTGACTAGGGACCTTTGTACTTTCTAAGTTGTAGTACAAAGGAGTGTTTATAAGTGCTGCATGTCCCCTTGAATGTCTTTGAAAATGGGCTGGTTCTATGTAATTTAACAGAATAAGTTAGTGAATGAAATTCTTCTTAAACTCATGCTTTTTTTGTTGATTACTGTACATGCTCTGTTGGGGTTTTTCTTTATTGACTACTTGGTTGAGAATTGGTGCAACTCTGGTTCTTTATTCAAGAAGGTGCATATCTTTCTAGTTATCTAATCTTGCTGAATTCTCTAGTTCTGGATCTAGTACTCTAGGTTAATCAATTTAGAATTCTAGCTTCTAGTCCATATTCTTGTTCTAGTTTGAGTTTGTATATAAATTTTATTTTTCAATTGTAATTACTGTTAAGTGGTTTCTCTTTTATTTATTAATTTGTTTATTTTTAGTTTTTAATAATCACTACACTCTAATCTATTGAATTCAGATTTTGCTAATTCACTTAGTCTATTTTTCAACTATGAACCCCAAGAATTTATTTTAATTTCATATTGTCTTATGTCTAGTTAATCAACCAGCTGTATTTATTCCTTTAAAAAAAAAATTCTCATTGATTTGTCTTGATACCTATTCTCTTAATTGTATTATAGGAACCTAGATTTCTATTGCTTCTGCTTGCTAAATCAATTCAATTGTTTAGTTAGAAATGCTGATATGTGAAAAGATTCAATCCTTTGATTTTAATGGACCATAAACTCACCTTTGTATATTCTATTGTTTTTCCCTCTTCTGTTGTAAAGACTTAAGCCATGATTCCTGTTAATTGTTCAACTAGATCAAAGTCAATAGGAATAGACTTCAATAGGTCCATGATGCTGTTCTCATAAAGAGTGTGAGGTGTGTCCATTAAAGACTAAAAAGAAAAGGTTTCTAGAGCATTTCAATATGAAATTCTTGCCCCCTGTTTGACGGCATGTCTTCCTTGCTAGTTCTATTACTTGGCATGTTATGGTTGCTTTAAGTACCAGTTGAGTGCCTCATCTTGGGTTGCCTTGGTGACCCATCTTCTAGTCTCCAAATTCTCTGATCATGTAGGCAGTCCTTTTAACAACATTACTAGCAAATGAATCTGGGCAAACAGGGGATAAAATTGTAGATAGAGCTTTATCAAAAAATAAAAATAAAATTTATAGAGAGAAGATAGGAATGTAGATAGAAAAGATAGAAGGGAAGAGATAATTTGGGAATGATAAAAATATATTATAACAAATAGTAGAGTAGAGGAAAGAGAGATATTTTTAGAGATAATTTAGGATTGATTAAAAAAATATTATAACAAACAAATTGTGGAGTGAAACGATAAGAATGGTAGGGAGTGAATATAGGAGGGAAGAGATAAAGTTTTTTGATCAGAAATTGTAGGAGTAGGGGAAAGAGAGGACGCATTAGGAAAGAGATTTTTAATGATAATTTAGGAATCGATAGAAACATATATAACAAATCATGGAGAAATTGTAAAGAGAGAAAGTAGGAGTGAATAGATTATTTAGAATGATAAAAAAATATTATAAGGAGAGAAAGAAGGGGATGTGTGTAGCAAAGCAAAGCAAACGGGGTGTCCACCTCACCATCCTTTGCTTTAGTATATTATATAGATTGCCTTGCATCGAAGTCTAGAATTCTTTGATCTCGTAAAAAAGAAAAAAGAAAATATATATATATATATATATCTATATATATATACTGTGCCATACTACCATTTCTTTTGCTTTATGAATCCTGGTGCAAAATGTACTCAATTTCTTTAAGAAAATGCCATTTTTTTATCCTTCCCAGTCTGTATGCTTTTTCAAATTTTGTTTTCCCTTCTGTGCATCTTATAATTTTATGTGTAAATTAAATCAGGTATTCACGTTCTCCTTCCCCTAGGAGAGCACGGTCCAGATCCAGATCCAGATCCAGGTCCAGGTCAAGGCCCAGGTCCCTGTCCCGATCCAGATCAAGGTCTGGAAGTCGTGGCAGGTTTGTGCCAATTCTGAAGTTGCTGCTTCTTAGTATATGCATATTTTCAGTGGTATCTAATATGATTGTTGGTGATGTATCAGAAAGGATGCTACAAATCCTGGAGATACACTCTATGTGACTGGTCTGTCTACAAGGGTCACAGAAAGGGATCTTGAGGATCATTTTTCCAAGGAGGGAAAGGTTAGTTTCTGTAAATATGGGTGAACACCACTCCTTGAGTTGCTTCATAGTTGTATTAATGGCTTACTTCTGTCCTGTTAGGTGAGTTCATGCCGACTGGTTGTGGAGCCTCGTACACGCATCTCTCGAGGTTTTGCTTTTGTGACTATGGACACCGTCGAGGATGCTGACCGTTGTGTCAAACATCTCAATCAGTCAGTTCTGGAAGGCCGGTACATTACTGTAGAGAAGGTAATTTCTTTGTTCCTTTGGTCCAGAAGTGACAAGTGAAGGCTTTTTGATTGATTTTTCTTTATTTTTGACTTGGAGGTTTTTGATTGGTATATTCAGAAGACATTGCGTCAGCTATGTTAGCAGCAATCAAAGATGATGAGTTCATCCATATCATCCCAAGTCACACAGCTTGATCAGTGGCCAGCTTAACAGCTTTTCTCATGCATCTGATCAACTAAACATAGGCAATAGCCCAACAACTAAACAACCTCAGCATTCACTTTCAACTCTATCAACTAATCAACGGACATTACCAACTCCCTCTAATCGGGCATTCATGGTACCTCACAGCTGACATTCATTTGATGGCGCTATTAGTTGTGTGCCAGGAAAATTTTCATGTTCAATCCCTTTTATTTATCTTTTCCTATCCATTTTTTTTATTCCATGAATGTGAGGGTTCAGTTAATTCTTACTTCTATTATCTTTTATCCTGACTTAAAATGGATTATTGGTGACCTGTGTGGTATATTAAACTTCTTTTGGCTGTACTTTTATTACCGTGATCCACATGCTTTGCCAAAGCTGCAGCTTATATACGAAACACACAGAACTGAGATGTTTTTCGTTACCTTTCAGTCAAGGAGGAAACGCCCGAGGACACCTACACCTGGAAATTATCTTGGAATGAAAAATTCCAGGGAATCAAGTGAGTTATTTCTTCAAAGATATGGAGTCATTTGATCATCAAATCTCATGTACGAGTATTATGATATGCTTATGTTCCATTTTTTATGTTTGTGGCAGGCTATCGCGGTGATCGTGGCAGGTACCGTGGTGGCTATGGCCGTGATGAGTATGGGTACCGGAGGTCTCCAAGGCGCTCACCTTATCGAGGAGGCCGTGATTATTCTCCTCGACGCTCACCTTATAGTGGTAGGTCGAGAAGAGAGCGGTCCAGGTCACTTCCCTATTCTCCTTATGATAGCCCGGAAAGGAGATATGGGCACCGACCTAATGTATATGCAAGGTAGATAGGTCTTAAGGTTTTATAGCTCCAGCTTAGAGATTAGATTGAGATCCATATTGTTAAATCATCAACTTTACTCAGTTTGATTCGTCTGCTATGAAAACTAAAGACAAATCTTGATTATCCATTTTAGCGTGTGAAAGATTGCATTTCCCATTTTGTTCCAGCAAATGTGACTCTGTGGTTATATCTAGAATTCCAGTGCTATATCTGAGAGCATAGCCTATAGGCAGGGTATATGATTCTTTATGCGCACAATGACGGGGTAAGTGATTTGTGGAGATGATTGGTCGACTGTTTGAATACTCGATGTGTTTCAGAGCTGTTGCTTAGGTTAAGAATCCACACTGGGATTGATCAAAACTTTCTTGCAATAGGAAGTGATTGATTAACCGTAGAGGCTTGGATACTGATGCCTTTGATCAACTGCGGAAGGTTGGATATTCAGTCCATGTCCAGAAAGTTCTAACGAAATATCTTGTTCTTTTATGCCGGTGCAATGCTTTAATATCATGTTGCCATTGAATTAAAAGATCCAATTGGAATTTTCTAATTATGAAATATCATGTTGCCATTGAATTAAAAGATCCAATTGGAATTTTCTAATTATGAGAAAGGAGGGTTGAGTTGTTGGTCCCATTGGAGATGCTGAAAATGTGTTGGTGAGAAACGCTGAGGACAGAAAGGGCTTTAAAGTGAGTTTTCTTGCCTTTTTTTTGTGGGTGTTGACTTGCTGGCAAACAATGTTCAGGGGAGTGAGTTTTATGTAGGGTTATTTTTGGGCTAGAAGTTTTTCAGGAAAAAAATATCCTCAATTCAACTGAAGGGGGCAGTCGGATTTGTATTGGCCGTTGTCTTGTTCAATACAATTCTGACAATGTTAGTCAACTCAGGAAATCATGCCTTTTAGGGAGGAGGAAAATGGATAGATTTGCAGTAAAAAGGGGAACTTAACGAGGGAAATCATGTCCAGACTTCTTGTTGTTGTTGGTTTTTTGTTTTTTGTTTTTGTTTTATTTAGATTTCTAAAAAAAAAAAAAAAAAATCCACATTATTTTCTTATATTTTCCATTTGAATTTGAACTTGAAATGGCATGCATCTCAGGAATTAGTACGCAAGGGCTCCAAGAATCTACTAGTCATGGTGGAAAGCCAATGTTGGCGAGATATTTCTTAACCGTTAACTTTACTTTTGTAGCTTCATTTGTATGTATGTAGGAGAGAGAGAGAGAGAGAGAGCTGGGTTAGGGCCTAGAAATTCATATTGTAGGATCAGTTTATTTCAAGATAAGTGCACATTGGCTTGAGGCATAATACCAGATATGTTACAGCTTGGATTTTATACGCCAACACTATCCTTCTCTGACCTCCGCTGAGGGTCAAACGGGTGGAAACATCATAACCGAAAGTGATTTTCACTTTTTGGGGGAGTGTAAATCATTTCTGATGCTGATGTGACCAACCCTTGACCTCGGTGGAGGTTTGCATCGGTGTAGAAAATCCTCACCAGATATGTAAAGGAACAAATGTTTGGTCTGTGATTTTGTATGTCATACAGTATCCTACACAAAGGTTGGATGCATAGGGTTAAAACTGTAAAAACAGTTTTCAAATGAAAAAATAGGTATCATAAAAATGGGTGTATAAGAATTAAAACCTGTTTAAATAAGCATTTTGTCACTGCACACCCACAGATGACCCTCACCAGCGTTTCAGACGTTTTGTACATACAATTTTGGCTTCTGTACATAGAATAGTCTAGAATAGGCTAGATTGTTCTACAGAAATCCGGAGTGTCCTAGAGGATTGTAGAAGACCCTAGAATACTTTGGATATTTCTAGGGAGGATTCTAGAGACCTCCATTTGAGGAGGTGGTAGAGTTTTCTAG
>JAOXJP010000015.1:1029833-1041013 GCA_025762735.1 Platanus orientalis | reverse complement strand
TTAGTAGGAATTAAGATTGTTAAGTCTATAAATCTATGTGAGGATCAATTTCTTTTAAATTGGAAATAAAAATAGCCTTTGTAAGAAGTTGGAGGTCGGATCTCCTTATACAAGATCAAATTTATACATTTTCTCTCTTCTTTTTTATTTTAACTATAAAGAAATAGTCAAAAAAAATAATAATAATAAGAGAACGAGAACAACGTTTTATAGAGTTGTGAAAGATGATGCAACAACTACTTAACTAATATCAAAACCAGCCCATAATATCACACAAACCATGGTACTCTCAACCACCACTATCACTGTCATAGAAAGGACTTCCAATTCTTGGTGTATTCAAACGTTTTACCACTATTGAAATAGGCTCTGTTGTCATGGGAATTACTCCAGCTATTGCAATTTCGGTTGCCATGAAGCCTATTGGTGTTCTTTACCTAACAACCGTATTTCATGAAATGAAATAATGTGACAAGGATTGTCGCTTTAGAGTGTCATCAATGTTCATTAACACAATAATATGGATTATAGGTATCTTTATATGAGATATTGATGACTTTTACAACACTAAAAAGATTGAAACACACAATTTCTTATTTAAGTATGTACCACTTGATCTAAGAAAAGATGGTTGTTATCACCATCTAAACTCTGGCCTTGAGCACAAGAGTGGTTCTAAGGCGAGTGGAATGATGGGACCCCTGTTATCCTCTTTCCATATGTAGTAAGGGTCAATGCCAATTCTAATGTAAAAAATATTTTATTTTTATTTTATTTTATTTCCATTGCTTTCCATAGTTGCTAGGTTCTCTTAAATAAAGCAATTAATTGTCTCTCCTAAAACCCTAGGAGAAGTTAGAGTTAATATACTCCCCTCAAGAGGGACAGTCTTGAACAATGTATGTGGGGAAGCTAGCTGTGAGTCCCAGAACGTGCATTCATGCGCATAGAAAGCTCAGGAGAAAAGTTCCATCTGCAGGGAGATATTTGAACTGTCAAACTAGAACCTACTCTAATACCATCTTAAATAAAGCAATTAAATACCTCTCCTAAAACTCTAGGAGAGGTTAGAGTTAATATGCTTAATACATGTCAAGAGATTTATTAGGATTGGTTTCTTCTTCTTTTTTTAATAATTTATTTTCATGAATATTCTTAACATTAGAAAGAAGGATTTAGGGTTGTTAGGTCTATACATATGGGTCATTTTCTTTTAAGTTGGAAATAAAAATAGTCTTCATAAAAAGTTGGAGGTCAGATACCCTCATATAGGATGGATGATATGAATCCAAATTCACAAATAGAAAGAATATATATATATATATATATATATATATATATATATTTGATCAGATTTGAGGGAATCAGACCTCTAACTTCTTATGAAGATTAATTTTATTTCAACTTAAAAGAAAATGATCATTACATAGGTTTATATAAAATTAGCAACCCTAAATGCTTCAAATGGAAATAATATTCATGAAAATAAATTATTCAAAAAAAAAAACCTAATCCTAAAGAACTTTGGAAAGAAAATAACAATGAAAATAAAATATTTTCCATGTCAAGATCAGCATCCTTAACTTCATATGGAAATAGATTAATAAGGATCCCATCATTCCACCCCCCTTAGAATCAACCTTGATTGTTAAGGCTAGAGTTGAGATTGGGACATCAGTTATGTTTTCCCGGATCGAATGGTACATTCTTGGATAGGAAATTGTGTGTTACAATCTTTCAAGTATTGCCAAAGTCATCAATACCATACCTTTGTGTGAAAATATTTGTAACTCCTATTCTTGTGCCAATGAACATTGACAACACTCCAAAGCGACTCTCATGCAGTATAATCACCATGTAGAGAGCACCAACAATCTATGTAGTACCTAAAATTGCAATAGTTAGGACAATTCCCATCACAACATGGGCTACTCCAGCAACTTGTAAAACTCTTGAATACACCAATTGTGGGAAGTCCTTTCTCCAATAGTGATGGTAGTGGTTGCAATTGTTGTAAGTTGTGTTATACTAAAGGCCAATTCTGGTTTTGGTTAAATAGTTTTTGCATCATTTCTTACAATTTTGCAAAACCTTGTTTTTTCTTCTTTTTTATTAGTTGCTCCGTCATATATAAATTTTTCTTTTTTGGAACAGTATCATGTGGGCCTTCATCATCAGCCACTTGAAGCTGGACTGGCCTGAACCAATAAGAACCGAACCCAAGCAGGCAACACCACTTTGCACTGTTCATCTCACCCCCCACCCCCTATAGGGATTTGACCCTAGGTCTTCCCCATGGAAGGTAGATGCCTCAGCCGCCGGAGCATTGGAGCGTTGGCAAATTTGATCCTATATAAGGGGATCGGACCTCCAACTTTTTTTTAATAATAATTTTTTTTCATATTTAAAAAAAAAAAAAAAAAAAAAAAAAAAAAAAACACCATTACATAGGTTTATGAACTTAGCAACCTTAAAATCCTTCAAATAGAAATACTATTCATAAAAAGAAATTACTCAAAAAAAAAAACATAATCCTAAAAACCCTAAAAACTATAAAAATAAATAAATAAAATAACAATAAAAATAAAAAAGTTTCCATGTCAAAATTGGCACCCTAACTTCAAATGCAAATAAATTAATATGTATCCCATCATTCAAATTTCTACTTTCTTTTATTCTTTTTCATTTGTGAATTTGGGTTCACATCAATCATGCATTTGTTGTGAAACAAACTATCATATATGACCTCAATCTACCAAAAAAGTAAAATCACATTGGATTCAACGAAACTGACAGGTAGGGGATCAGATGAGGCAGCCTCACTCTTTGCCACAGCATTTGACTGGATGATCATAACTCTTCTATGGGTCTAAATTGGAAACAAAGAAGGGTAATCGGTTCGATAAACATACATCACAAAAAGGACATCTAGGTCATAAACGCTTTTCGAGTAATAATCGGTACAGAGCAGGAAAAGGCATGGCTTTCTCAGGGGATTTTCATAAATACACTGACAGACTGATTGGAGTCAAAACATCCGTATTTCTAACAGCTACCACTGTACTTATAATACTCAACTGATTCCCAAGCCATGCTAATTTATATAAGGAGCTGCTAGTCGCACAACTCACCTCAAATTTTTTTTTTTTTTCATTTATACACTTCCCCTCATCCCTCTTCTACCTAAAACACCCTTGTCTCCCACACCTCCGGCGACCTCCTCCTCTCTCTTCCTCCCTCTCCGGCACTCCTCCTCTTTCTCTCTCCCCTCCGGCAAACCTCCTGTCTCTCCCTCCCTCTCCCGTATTCCCCCTCTCTCCCCTTCGGTAAACCTCCTCTCTCTCCCTTCCCTCGCCCTTCCTCCCTCTCCCGCACTCCCCCCTCTTCCTCTTTCTCTCTCCCTCTCTCTCGCACATCCTCCCTCCTCCCTCCCTCCCTCCCTCTCTCCAATTTTTTTTTCCTGCCGTTCTGACTGTTGCTACCGAGCAAGGAGCCCCCGCTCAGCCAACCCAACCGAGCAAGGCTTATCCCGTTCTGCTAACCTAGCGAAACGGCTTGTTTTCAAGGCTGCTCGGTTAGGCTGACCGAATGAAAACTCCTTGCTCGACATCAGCAGCCGAACTCCTAAAAAAAAATTTAAAAAAATCATTACCTTGCTGCTAAGTCCGCTAAGGGACTGTCGGCGTCGGAAAGATAATGGTGAGGTGCCAAGGAGGTTCCACCATCGCCCGCGTCGGAAAGGGGTGGGATTTGAAATGAGGGAAGGGGTATTTTAGGTAAGGAAAGGAGTTGGTGAAGGGTATGAAAGGAAAAAAAATTGAGGTAAGTTCAGAAATTTCTGAGGTGTAACTAGCAGCACCCTTTATATATTGGGTCTCAAAATTAAGCATAAGCCTGGTCAACATGGGCTGGCTTTGAGTACCCATTGGGCCAGCCGGAGCACGTGCACCATGAAGTAATATCCAATCAGGTATATAAGGCTAATACAAGTTTAGAAGGGTGCAATCTGTACGAGGGACTAAAGATTTTGGGCAACCACACCACTTTAAGAGATATTTAACAAACAACCAAAAGAAAAGACCAAAGAGAACCATGTAATACAAATTCACTGTATTACGTCTCTTATAAGTGTACCGATGCCATATACCCAAGTCGAACCCATCTTCACTCGCTAACACACTAGATACTAACCTGCTTGCCCACTGCTTTACTGAAGAGAAAAGGAAACAGAAAGGGGACTTTCTTTTGCCACATGGTCTATCAGGCTAAAACATTGCCACATGAAATGATAGCATGGGAAACTAGACTCCTTTTGGCGGTCTGATATCAAGTGCGACACCCCCCTGATGGAACACTCAGGAGGGGGAATCAAAAACCTTCAAAAAGTGAATTGATTCCGCCCCCCGAGTGTCCCATCAGGGGGCGTGGCACATACGATTTCATCCCCCTTTTGGCTTGCCACCTAAGCTGCCATGTAAGACCCAAAGGTCCTGTAAATTTTTTTATTATTAGTAGTAAAGAAAGATTTTATTGAAAGAAGAGAAAGCATGAGAAGTGCAGGCCCCTCAAAGAGACTTAAAAAACTAGACTTTCCCAATCTAAATCCCAAGAGAAAAAATTACAGCACATAAACTCCGGCAGGTGAGCAGTCCAACAGAAAAGAAGACCCAAAGCCCTTAAGCATGCTTAAGAGGCCTAGACTTCCCCCCCAAATATCCTGGAATTTCTCTCAGCCCAAATGCTGCAGCAGACAATGAGGGACACTTTCCCAAAGAATAACTCCCTTTGGAGACAGTGGACCCACCTTCGTACCATACCAAGCAAGAAGCATAAGTTTGACTGAATCCGGAAATGCCCGAGGCTGATTAATGCAAGCAGTGTACAACCAAAGAAGTTTAAATGCACGTGAGAGCTAATTCGCAGTTTGCACTGTGTTCATAAAAAGAATAGGAAGATTTAAGATCCAGCCTCATTAGATCCTAATGACCATCCACCAGTGGCATACCTGTATATGCATGGAGCCTATACAAAATATTCCACCTACAGATCATGACTAATTCTTGTATGGCTTTCTATTTCTATGACTATTTGGCCACGTCTGCCAGATCTTTCAACCAGTCCAAAAGAATGTAACAGATGGAATGGTTAGATTCAATAAGCAAGCTACGGTATACTTAATCAAAATTGGCCGGCCTGATCAATGGACAAATAAGCTTGACATTTCCCTGGTCCACCTACAAGGCCACAAACAAAATCTTTGCAGGTGGCACTGGGAAACTAACAGCCGTGAAAATGAAAAAGAACATGGAATGATACAACATACCCATCTCTGATAATCTACATTCAAGATCTCTCAGCACAAAACTCTTAAAACCAAGGCATCCACCATATGTACATCTTCCCGAGGTTTTTGTGTGATACTGCTTCGGCAATCAAGCGATGAGCCTGGCCTTCTACTGCTAGAGGCAGAGACGGTGCTGCTCCAACACCAACCACAACTCCTTGCAGCCGTGCTTCAATGTTGCTGATGGCCCTCTGTAATTTTCAAGCACCAGTTAAAAGTTCAATGATAATGGAGCTGCCACATAAAAAATAAAAATAAAAACGGGACAAGGATAACTAAAACCTGAGCATGGGGATTCTCAACTTCTACTCCACTTGACTTGTGAGATTTTGTCCACTCGACAAGAGGATCATGGATGAAAGTTTCAAGAATACTCATTAGAGTCTCCCTGTGTGTCCTGAGTACTGAAAGTGTAATCTCGCAGACTCTCAAGAAAGTGCCCTTGTATCCTGTAATTCCCAAGCCATCGATGATATTCTGCAAGTACAATCAAACATTATTTATAAATCTCCACGTTAAATCATGTTATAAATTCTGTAGCATATACTTTTTTACCTGGGTTAGCCTGAATGGGACCAGTTCAGGCTTCTCCAACTGCAAGCCTTTGTCGAACAAACAACTGAAATCAACATGAACACAATCACCAGTGGTGGAATCAAAGAGGATGTTCTCACCATGTCTGTCACCCAGACCCACAATATGCCCAACCATGGACCACACAGCAGTAGTATGTGCATAAGCAACTCGTGCCCGGAACCAAGCAGCTGGCTCAGAAAATGTGGTCAAGAACCACTTGTGGAAGACTGGAGGGAACATTGGGAGGATTTTGGTCTTCAGCATCTCATCTTCTGGGATCTTACCCTGAGACTGGTCATATATCCGCTTAATCAGAGGGTTGGTCTTCTGCCTATCAAATTTTCCACATGTTATATAGATGTCCTGAAGTATATGCCGCAGACCACGGGTATGGGGCACCCACTCTATCATACCACAGTCCTCCGTGAGTGGGATCACAGCAAAGGTGCGGATATAGAGTTTCCTTCGGCGGCTCTCAGGGTATTTGGATAGTAGACGGTTGATCATTGCAGTGAACTCCATCATTCGTGCATCTTTCCTGAGGTCATCCTTTGGCTTGCAGAGGAATGGACGTTCAACACCATCACTACCAAGAAATACGACCTGAAAACAAAAAGGCGGTAATACCATTGTTATGGATAGAAAATTGAAGGTATCATTGTGGTAGACCATAAATACAATCTGTCTAGAGAATGGGTAGGAGATCCAAACCACCATACAATAGGGCCCACAAGGAGAATCCATGCAAAAACTTTAAACCGATCAGATGTAATAACTATCTGTGCCAGATTCACAATCATCCAATTAGACCAGCTTTGGCATAGATCTTCTGGATGGGACCCATTGAATGGTGGTTCCAACTCCCCAGCAGGTGAGAAGCAAATATTTAAAGCAAGCAATAAATACTGCTGGTTATAGTATCAAGATGTACTTTCTTGGGCCGCTGAAGAGATGAAAGGATCTCAGCCTCATCAGCTATTCCTGATATGGTAGGAAGATCTGTGGCTGAGAATATATCAAACTGTAGTGGGTCGGTAAGATTCGTGTCATACGTCGGTAGGGTGACAGTAAGAGCTTGCTGAATCGGCATTATTATTCCCAGAGGCATCATTCGCTTCAAGGCACTGAACTCAGTTGAGAGATTGATGGTCCTCGCCTTTGGCTGACCCGAATGGAAGCACAACTTGATTAGATGATCGATCAGGCAACCAAACTGAACAAAAATATTGTTTCCATCATTTCCTGGATGGGACCCCTTACGTGCAGCTTGTATGATCTCAGCAGCTGCCCCACGCCTTGCAGGAACTGTAGACTTTGAAACTGCTGCCATAATCCAAAGAGCTTGCTGTGGGTATTCCCGAAGAACAGAAGTGATGATGTGCTTGACCAGCCGGACAATCTCTTCATTCTGGTGACAAATTCTAGAAACCAACTGAGAAAGAGCTGTAAGCCATTGATATGTTGGTAAATCCTTAAGGCAGCCTCGCATGATGCTCATGACCTGAAATGCAAGAAACAAAAAATAAATAAAGATCAAGAGAAATAAAACCAGGGATTTCAAATAAGAAATAAGAACAAAATTCATCATGGAAAAAAAATATCACCTTCCCATGGACATTTTTCAAATCTTTATTGGATGATGAGCCACCTCTGGGATATTTGCTCCCAAAGTCAAACCAAAGGGTTAACAACCTTGGAAGTGCTTGAAAGAGATTCCTGTGGCCCCTGTGAAGCCCCTTTGCATAAAATAACATCACATCAGGGAGGTAAGACCACCAAGGCTTCTCAGTATTTGAATTTACATTAGTAGCAACAGCAGAAGTTGATGATGGTATCATTCTAGGTCCTGTTTCAAGATTCTCTTCTTGTCGCTTTCGGGCATCAGCAAGCACGTCATCAAAATACTTGGCCATATAGAAGTATCCTTTCTCCCACTTGGGCTGCAGTTCTCTCACTCTGGAATATAGACTTATCACATCTTCTTTCTGCTTTTGGCCAGTGTAATGAATCCATCTAGAATATAGGAGGAGGGTCTTAGCAACAACTTCATTATCACTTGAAGCTTGAGTGGCACAAACCGAAGGTTGGTTTAGTGGGACCAGTGAAAGGCTAGTAATTGAAGAAATTGCAGCAGAACCCACAACATCTACAGGCATGTTCAGGAGGGATTGCTGCAGCTCTGCAATTGCACCATCTGATCGTCTGGTGACCCAAAGAAGCTTAGCCTTCTCCATGTGCACATTGGGTGCACCTGAAGTGTGGGCCTCTAAAATTGCCCGATTAGCTGTCTCATAATGACCAGCAGAACGACATAACTTTGCATATTGAAGCCAGCAGCTCCCCACATGTGTGCCAAGACCACTAGCACCAAATACAAGCCTCCGGAAAGCCAAAAGCGGTTCTCTTGCCCAGAGTGATGGTTGTGTAAATCTGAGCCGTTTGTCCCAGTCTTTTACCGTTTTTGAGAATCTCGCATCATCCAGATGAAATGATTTCTCCAAGAAAGAGTCATTGACAAGGAGACTATGGAAGTCCTCCAGTTCATGTAGCATGTGCAGCTTTACAGCAAATGGGTAAGCTCGCATGTAGGAGTCCATGCCAGCAGCAGCCAGAGGTGCAAGCAAAGCTTGTTTAGACTGAGCTATTTTCTCAGCCACTGAGAACTGGTCCTTCTTCATCATTGCTTGAAGAATCTTGGCTACATCCATGTCAAAGGAAGCATTACTCTCAGCGCTACTACACAGTAAACCTTCTCCATCAGCTCCAGACAGGTATTCATCCATTAGGTCCCACCTGCCAAGCCTCCAAGCTGCCTGCACTCCTTGCATGCACCAAGTCTTCTTGTACTGAGGAATTCTAGAAATTAAGCCATCTACATGAGTAACCATGGCCTGAAGGTGGCACATGTTTAGTAAACAGTTAAGCACATCTGAGTGCCTCTGGACTGAAGTGTGTTCCATCTGCAAAGCCTGCTCACAAGAAGTTAAGACTTCTGCCCAGTTTCCTGCTTTCTTGTTGATCAGGAGCTGGTCATGTAAGCTTGATGATTTCCGGAGATGTGCCAAGCCAGATAAACCATCAGGCTCATCCAAGCCACTATATATCTCCATCAGAAATGACACGTCTTCATCCTCAAAGATGCCACTTCTCTCAGCTGCTGGGTTGAATGATCCCGACTTCTCCCGTACATAAGACTCAAAGTACAACAAAGACCTAGCATAAGCTTGGCACCTGATGGAGGCCCTGGCAAGGGTAATCTTTGGAATCGCACCCAACAACTCCAAGACATTATTACACTGGATCGAGAGTTGATCAGGAATTGTCAAAGGATCCATAGTTTGACCCTTTGCCTTGGCTGGTTGTTGCTTAAGACCCGGAGAATGAAGAGATTGGGAAATAGCAATTTCTTGTTTGACGTCATCCACCCACTGCCCGAGATTATCAAGAAGAGTGAACACAGCCTGAATGCAAACTTCACTTTGTCCACCAGTGATTCCATGAACTGTGGCCCCACTATTCTCTGATGCTGCCGCATTAAGGACAGATAGTATCTCCTCTGTTATGCCATGGCGTGCCTCCTCAGTACTGTGGCAGACAGCATTGAGGACTAAATAGGGTAGCAAATACATTGCTGTTTGCATATCGTGGCGTACAATACCTCGACATGCATTAAATATACTCGCACGAGAACCCATTGCGTGTACAGTCAGCTTCCTGATCCAAAAGAATACCCATCTTCTGAATGACATAGAAGGTCGGTAGATCGGGCCCACGGATGAGGAATCAGCCACATTCGGGAGTTGAAACCTTGAGGTTAGGCATGGGGCAATTATCTCTTTAACATAATTTGAAAAACGGTCCCACAATCTTTGACCCCTCTTACTTATCTCACTGCAGTTGTCCATGCTCCTCACAGGTTCTTTTCCCTTCAGTGTCTGCGATGTAGAAGCTGCAACATTCTCATCTAGTGATGGCTCACAACCTGCAATCTTTAGCAGCTCCTGTATGGCCAGTGCAGCTGAGTCTTGAACAATGGTATCTGATGCTGCTCTAAAAGCCCTGGCTAGATGCTTGTGGATCAGCTCAAAAATAAGGTCATCATCTGAGCATTCAATTTTCATGCGTTGGCATGGAAACCCCTTCACTTTGGCAGGGTCCACAGCACCAAGTGCCCCAAGGCAATCTGCACAGACCAACTTCAGCCTCTGCCCCACTGCAGTCCTGGATTCTTCTGCACACCCTCTAAGTAAGGATGCAATCAAAGAGCTCAAAACATCGAGATCCGAACCAGCTTCCCCAGCAATCACAGCTGTAACATCTGCCCACCTAAGGTTCAACAGTTTGCTCAACTCGCAGGCTACCATATACCTGACATTTAAGCTCTCATGGTTCAGACCATCAACAACATCTCGTAATTGATCCTTCAAGGTCATTGAACCCCGTGCTTCTTGTATAACTTTATTTACTTCAGTTAGGGCAGGAATGCTTGGTAACAGAGGAAGCTCCCGTATATGTTGCTTTAAGATAATCCTGTTCTCAACCATGAGTTCTTCCAAGATCTCAACAACTTTATTCAAATGTAAAGAAGCGTTTTCTTTATATTTTTCCAAGAAGGGAATAAGAGCAGCAAAGACTTGAGAGATCACATGTTTAGTGCTGGATGGGAATACCTTTGCTAACTGTTTGATGAAATAATGCAAGACAGAGAGACCCTCGTTTTGGAGTGTTTCTTTCTCAACAGCATGCATGAGAAGAACCATGACTTTAGGCACATACGTAGTAAGGTGAGAACCCATCATTTCAATCAGCATCTCTATGCGTTTCAAGGCTTGCTTCTGCAACAATAGATCTTCTGTATGAAGCATTTTTCTATCGATGCCATTAAGAAGACCAACAAAATGATTCCTCAGAAACCCTGGAAGATCATCAGAACCTGTAAGGACTCTAGCAACTTCTTGTATCATCTGAGGGACTCTCATTAACCTGAAAACAAAAATAAAAATAACGGAAAGATTTTTCAATGCAATATCATGAGCATGTTATAGAATGGAACAACATTAAGTATAGATTTTCAGCAGAACACCTGAAAACTCAAACTCAACATTATATACAGAATATAAGCAGAACAAATTAAAACTCAAAATTGAATCAAATTCAGAAGCCCAAGTGAGTCAACTCAGCTGAACAAAACAATTACTAAGATGTGCTAAACGAGTCAAGGCAATGGCTATAATAATGTTACATCTGACAACTAAAATAC
>JAOXJP010000015.1:1001353-1014493 GCA_025762735.1 Platanus orientalis | reverse complement strand
TGTTGAGATAAAACAGTCTCATATATATATATATATATATATATATATATATATATATATATATATATATAAAGTTGACTTTATTGTAATTTATCAAATATTTGTGTTTTATACTATTTTTTTTAAGATTAATTTTGAACTGTTATTTATACTTCTAATTTTGTATCAATTTGTCTACATGATTTGTCTATATATTATGTCTATAAATAATGATATCTTCAAAGATATCTCAACTGTTCAAACGTTTTCTTTTTGTTAATTAATATAATTATTTTTTTCTCAAAAAAATTAAATAAAAAATTAGCGTGTTTACTTGTCTGGTCAGTTAGTTACACTGTTTTATAACACTTCATAACTGTCTTGAACATCTAAAATTGCATCCATGTCTAGGTCACATGGTTATTTTGCCATGTTTATACTGTGTTGCACTTTCACCTATGGTGCTGTTGGGAATTCTTATACTTGGTGCTGGACCTTGTTCAATATGTGTTGCTTTTTTTTTACATGTTAGTCTCCTTATCTATCTATATCATGTCTTGGTCATGAAACTATATATCTATCTCCACAAATACATATCAGGAGAGTTGTGAATCAGGAGTGGACTTTTTCAGGGATCTAACACATCGTACATGATTTTAGTTAGGCAAATATCGGTTGGTACGCTGGATCCAAACATTGCATCAAGATAAAATGCTGCCAGTTATGGGGCATGTCTGTGTTTATCGGTTTTTTGTTTTACCCTTCATTAAGAGTATATCTGTATAAATATACTCTACCTTACCATAAATGATTAATCTTGTGTATGTAGAAACCTAAACAATACATTTTGAGAATAAATCTCATCTTCATCATTCCTCCTGTATGTACTGTATACAGTGGTGTTCTTCCTCTTACATGGCATGAACAGTTTCTAAAACTTGAGGTGTATCTCTTAAGGATGATATATTTTGAGGAAATGCATAGAATTCCCACAAAAATAAATGCTCTTGCCAGATTTCTCCCACAGGTTAAGTATACCTTCTGCATGAACTGTGTTAATTATAATTTTATGCATAGGTTTGAAAAATAATTTAGTGTTGATGACATGCCGAAGCATTTCAGGTCTTTTGGGCTTTTACCTATTCCATGTTTCTACATAAAAGATGAAGTTTATTTTCATGTTTCGCTTTTATTCATGATTGTTTGTTTCTTCCTTTCATTTTTCTATTATGACCAGAAGCATGTTTATGTTCTAAAGTAAAATCCGATCATATTGGGACCTTGGACAGGATCCAGTTGACATTGTGCCTACCATTGTGAACTTGTAGTTTTTTTATTTTTTTATTTATTCATTTTTCTCTACCACAAACACTGCATCTGTTTGTAAATGATAGTTTGAAGTTCAATCTGCAGAAACAATCTTGGTCAAAACCTCATTTATCGTCTTCCATTGGCAAACTTGGGCAGACTGGGTCTGATCTCATTCCTGATCATGTAAAGATACCCACTGATGGGACCGATGTCTGGGAAATTGATGCAAAGCTCTTGAAATTTGAAAACAAAGTTGCATCTGGGTCATATGGTGATCTGTAAGTTGAAATTTGTAAAGACCCCCGGGTGTGTATGAGTTCTTGTATAAATGTATCTTTCAATCAATTCAGGTACAAAGGTACATACCGTAGCCAGGAAGTCGCTATTAAAGTCCTCAAGGCTGAGCGTGTAAGTGAGGATATGCAGAGAGAGTTCGCTCAGGAAGTCTTTATCATGAGGTTTGTTTAGTTAATATGCTTGTATATGTGATTGGTACTAGTTGGCCTCTTTCAAATCTATTTCTTAATCTTCAAGATAGTGTGCTTGACAATTGAGCTTCTTCATTAATGCTAAGATTAAGTCATTCCTTAACTGATTTGTAAAGAGGATCGTGCTTCTCTTTCAATGAAGAGTTTTCCTTTATTTTCTGTAGTTATATTTCATAATCTTCTCATTGTTTTTTATTAGTTTTTATAGAGACATTCACTTTAGTATTGATTGTCCAGTCAAAACCTTGTCATGCTTTACCAGAAAATTTGGATGATGGTTGTTTTCAATAGTGATCATTGAAATTTCAAGTGGCTGTGGCCAACTAGAGGTGCGTGCAGGCTGTGCAGCCTAACAGTTGCATGACCAAGTCTAATGACCAGGCAGGCACATTTGCAGCATCATAAATGGGAAATTCTGCATTTAAGATGCAGTAGACTCATTCAGATTTTCTGTTTTTTTTGAACTTGGTATTGCAAGAAGTGTTGGGATTGAACTTGCTTTTTATTTATGTTTTATTAATAAATTATGCATTTCAGCAGATGAGGAGAGAAAGATCCAAAATTGGTTTTTCATAGCATATAATGTGTATAAGACAACTAGGTAACATGTTACTTCCAATCATTGCTTAGGAACAACCATTAATAACACCGTTATAACCAATGGTTTAAAAACTCAGGAACAACCTCTGGATTGTTCAATCTATCTTCATGATCTATCTCAACAATCCCATTCTTGATCCCAATCCGATCTGGTTGATCCATGACCAATCCGGATCAATTTAGGTGATCTGGACACTAGAAATCAGATCAGCCTCACAATCCGACTTAGGATTGGTCGAGTTCTGAGACCATGGTTATAGCGGCACCGGGCGTAAGTATTGAAAGTGAATTAACCAACTGTCCCAAAACCTTACGGTATTGAGAGAAACACAAGTTTATATAATACTTCAACACCCCCCTCAGGATGAACATTGTTCCCTCTTGGGGACACTTAGGGAACCAAGTTTGTGTGCACACATTGAGTGCACAACATGTGCACACATACAGCTACATACGGGAGTATACTTCTACTTCCGTGGAATTCAAACTCGCAACCTGGCTTGGCTCTGATACCATATAGAGAGTGAATTAACCAACTCTTCTAAAACCTTAAGATATTTGGATAAACACAAATTAATATACTTCAACAGTAGGATACTGCATTGCAGTTAAACATTGGAAGGCCATTATCCCATCAATTTTCATAGTGATGAAAGTTTTTATATTGTTCTAATAACAACAGCCTTATCCCAACTAGGGGTCAGCTACACAAATCTTATTCTACCATTCCACTCTATTTTGGGCCATATCTGCCATTAAATTTATATTACTTTAATAATATTTAATTTTTTGTTGTGTCAAATATTGAAATATTAAAATATAATAAGGATAAATTAGGAAAGAATGCATTTACGGGAGCTTAGGGTAGCATCAATATGTGATAAGATGAAGGAAAGTTGATTGAGATGGTTTGGTCATGTGAGACAAAGACAAATAACTATCCAAGTGAGGAGTGAGATAGTACAAGGTGAAGGGGTTAAAAAGGACAAGGCCAAAATTGACTTCGTTGAAGTAGTGAGGAAAGACATTAGTGCCTATTATGTAACGGCAGATATAGTTAGAGTGGAATGATCAAACAGGATTCATGCAGTCAATCCCAAGTAGTTGGGATAAGGCTTTGTTGGGTTGAGTTGAGTTATTTTATCCAAAAATTTTGGGAAAAAAAAACTCAAAAAGTAGCAACATAATAATAGCCATTATAACAATCAATGATGGTCAAGGCTATCCAACATAATGACTTGTTTTAAACTTTGCTTCCATGTATTGAAAACTTGTCTTGATCGAAGTTGATTTTCTAAGAACCGAGTTAAATGAAACAGTCTCATTGAGTTGCTCACATTTACTCTTGCAAACACTCAAGAATATGTTTCATGATCATTAGTTTAAAAAAGTATTTCAGCATCAATTTTATTTCTCGAGGATGGTGTCTAGGTAAACATTACTGTATGCATTTAGTTTGAATAGTGATATGGAGTCTTAAATCCTTGATTAGAAAATCCTTTTTATTCAAATTAGTTGAAACATGGGTGCCCTCAGGGTACCCATGCAAGCATGCTCCATCAAGGGTTGCATTTCCTTGAGAAATGAATTGTAAATTGTCCAACAAAGAAGGGCTGCCAATTGGGGGTTGTTCCATTGTCAAGGTGTTGTACTGTACTGCACTTGCCTATCTTTTTTGGAATGAAAGGATAAAATAAAATAGATAGGTCTTTGCCCATGTATTTTTCTTAGGACTTTCTTCCTCTTGGCCCTTGCAGGAAAGTTCGGCACAAGAATGTTGTGCAGTTCATAGGTGCATGTACCAGACCTCCAAGCTTGTGCATCGTGACAGGTACAAACTCTTAAGACTTTCCAGATCTTTCTGGTTCTGTATATTGAGGAATCTTCATTTCTGAATCTTAGTTTTATATTTTTCTGTGATGACATTTTTTCCCCATGATCGTCAGTTCCACCTTGAGTTTTGTTTGTTTGTTCTTTCAGAATTTATGTCCGGTGGAAGTGTGTATGACTTTCTGCATAAACAAAAGGGTGTCTTTAAGCTTCCATCCTTACTCAAAGTGGCAATTGATGTTTCCAAGGGAATGAACTACTTGCATCAAAATAATATAATCCACAGGGACCTAAAGGCTGCCAATCTTCTGATGGATGAAAACGAAGTAAGAGATTCCCTTAAACATGTACATACCAGCTTGTTAATCCTTTCATTATTTATCATTTTTTTAATTTTATTTGTATGTGGCATTCATTTATAAGTCTTCAGAATGCTCCTGGCTCTTATTCTTAGGTTGTGAATTTTACATTGCTAGTGACTGCTGCATTGTTTAATTTAACCGTGTCTTATCTAAATTTGATATTCTTTTTATGTTGGCACTTTTTGTTTCACTTGTTGATTCATCTTGTGAATGTTTATTAATGTTTCTTTTATATCTATTATTTTTTTCTTCTTTTTTTTTGGGTGCCTTGTTGCAACTTTAGCTTCTCTTGTCAATGTACATAAAACTACATTTAATGTGGTTCATCTTCGTGCCTATATGATCTAAGTTTGGATGACGAGTTATTCATTCTGTGCATTTGATCTTCAGTTCAAGTAAGATATAGTGCTTGATTTATCAGATATCTTATTTAGCAGTGCGAAGAAAGATAGTGTTTGATTATAATTTGGATGTTTAACTTAGTCTTCCTATAGTTAATGGCTGATTAATGTGGAAATTTGAAAACAATCTATTTAAGCTAATGTTTTGTGGGTTTATTTTATTTTTACATGTATGTTCTACCAGCTACATAAAAAATAATGTGGGACTCATTTCTACTGCAATCACTTCAGGTTATCATTCTAAGTGGAAATGTGGAATTGTAGGTCGGTCGACCATTTAATATTTTGTCAAAATATTATATTTAATTAGTGATTATCAATTGTACACTATATTGTTGTAGGTGGGAAGGCAATTATCTGTTCACAGCCTAAGGATTTTTTTTTTTCAAATTTCTTTATTCTATTTACCATAGTTCATTTCTTGGAAAAATACCCTCTGTTATTACAGTCTTTTAGTCTTATGGTTTGATATCCTAAGGAAAGTGGGAAGCTCGTTGCTCGTTGCAATGGAGTTCAAAGATATATCCATGTCTAAATTTTTATGGGATTTGGATAAGTTCCATTTCTATCAATAGGCCCAAGATTAAATCTGCTGAATTGCAGCAGATCCCTCCTCAAACAGATGTATTAAAGCTAAATTTTAATGGAGCCTCTAAAGGAAATCCGGGACCCAGGGGCTTTGGTTGTATTGTTCGGGACTCAAACCGCCATGTCATTCGTGTGATTTGTGGCCCATTGGGAAGCTGCGATTTGATAAAGGCTGAAATGTTTGGAATGCTCATGGGTCTTTGGGAGTTGAGGAAAATGGAAGCCTATGGCAGCATTGTGGATGGGGATTCCTCAATTGTAATAGGGTGGGGGAAAGGAAAGGGAGACGGGCATTGGAAATTGAGTCACTTGTTAAATGAGATTCAGGTCTGTCTTCTCTTTTGGGTGTTACTTTTGTTCATGCTCTTGGAGAACAAAACCCAATGGCTGATCAATTGGAAAATTGGGGAGTTGGGATCAAAACTATGTTTATAGGGAGTGCGTTTCCTGAGGGCTGTGTGTAAGGGTAGCTTTTGTTGCTTCTCCCTGTTGTATTAGTTTGCTGTAGTTTTTCTCATATCAATAAAATTGTTGTTATTTATCAAAAGATTAAAAAAAAAAAAAAGAAGGAAAAAAGATTCTCTCTCCTAATTTAAATGCTAACTCTAGTGAATAATCTATCATAGAAAATGATTGCAAGTTAAAAACTATTCTCTAAATTAAGAATACACTATAATGTACCAAAAGGACTTGTCTAGTTGTCTTTTAGAAGAATAATATAGAAGTAGAACTCCTAGAAATTATAAATGCCACATGGATCCATACACTTCCCACAATTCTTCATTATTTGCTCAATCCATGTTTGAATCATGCGCTCTTGGGATCTGTGCTAATTTAATAGCCTTTCTAATAATAACTCTGGCATTATATATTTATGTATAAAAAAAGCTGGTCCCAAGTAAAGTTATGGGACTGTGAGTCTGTGACCACAGGTAACATTGGTTTTTTAATTTTCAATCACAACTTTCAAAACACATGGTGCCTCATGCACAATGCATGATCCCCTGTCTTCATCTGAAGTTCAAAAAACTCCTATCTGCATCATTCCCCCTAATTTATATACTGTCAAGCTTAAGTTCTAAACTGTCAAATAATGACACTGGATTTGTGTTTCAGTGACATTTCAGGATCTGTCAAGATCTTCAATTAACTTCCCTAAGAACCTATTCATTTATTCTTTTGACATCTAATATTGTTGTTTCCTGTTCTATGGATTCTAGAGGTCTGGGGTCCAAGCTTATGTCATCTCTCCTGGACTTTCACTTTTCAATGTCTCAGAATATCTCATTCCCTTAGGTTTGAGATATTGACTGCGGAGGGTGATTCACTTATTTAAGTTGTTTTCCTTGGATGAATTCATTCAATGGGTACTAGTCGATGGAGGTATTTGTACTTCATCAGGGGAGCTCAAGCTTTGGCTTCTAGATTAAATGTCTCATCCAATTCGAATATAAGGGCAGCCAACATTGGAGTTGACTTCTAACTGAATGGGTGTTGTGAGATGATTTGTATTGTGGGCCCTTGCTTCCCTTGTAATCGTTGAATTGGTGCGTCTTATTTTTATTTTCTTACCTTTTTGTATCATTTTTGTTAGCTTAGTCACTCTGTTGTGGTTGGTGCTTTCCCTTGCATATTTGATAAGATGTCCATTTTTCTTTTCCCGCAGGTGGGGCAGGGGGACAGAACAATTTCTTAAATTGAAACTCTAGAAAAAGGAGAAGGGGTTCTTAGGAAAAAACCGAACTTTTGTAGCAAAAACTCCAAGCTAAGCTGAAGCCCTAATATTTACTATTAAGTCCTTTGACTCGACCTTCAAAAAAGTTAACAAATCAAATGAGGAATCCCACCATAATTCTCGAACCTATTGTATTTTGGCCATAACTCTCTCAAATCATGTCGAACCAGTAAAGTTTGGTTTGCTGGACAGATAATTGAATAGGTTATCTAATGGTATATATATATATTTATTTTCTGTTCATGCCTGCTTCCATATGGTTTATGACTTGATGTCAGTAGCCTTTTGATTGTGTTTACACCAAATCTACTTAAAGCTGCCCCATGCTTAGGATGCCAATAGTTCCATACTCGGTTTGGCTAAAATAACCTAACCTTTGTGGTTCAGGTTGTCAAGGTTGCTGACTTCGGAGTTGCCAGGGTGCAAGCTCAGTCTGGAGTGATGACTGCTGAAACTGGAACATATCGTTGGATGGCTCCCGAGGTGGTATTTTGTAGGCATTAATTTTGGGTAATGTTTTTGCTAAGAAGGCATTTTGATAGTCCAAGCGAAGGTTCCATTTGATCATTGAAAAGGTGCTTTATAGTTATTTCAATGGTAAAATTGCCCTTAAATGAGGCATCTTTGCTTAGATTATAAAAGTCTTCTTGAAAATTAGATTTTCTTTAATTCTTAGGTTTCTTGACATTTTATTACGTAGTTGCAAGTTGCAGCTTTAATGGATCTTTAAACATTCCATGCCAAGTATTTAAATTTTCTTTAGGGGTCAATGCTGACCTAGATTTGGGTTATTTAGCATTCTTAGTATCTCTGAATATGGCATTTAAACCTATTTCCTAGTTGATGATTCCTTTGCATTAGCTTGATGTCAATCTTAGTCATCAAATTTGTGCCAATTGTTGAGAATTCGGAATTTATGCATTTGAAAGCCATTGAACTTCTTGTATCATATAGATCATAGGTTGTGTATTTAACCTTAACTGGTAGAGGAAATTGTCATAATCTCCTATCAACTTCTTATAGGTTTCTCTTTGCTAGCCATTGCTTATCAGTTATCACCTTTTTTCTTATGTGTTAAAGGTTATAGAACACAAACCATATGATCACAAGGCTGATGTTTTCAGTTTTGGAATCGTGTTATGGGAGCTGCTAACGGGAAAGGTAAACTCCTATGGCTTATTCTTGGAACTGAAACAGTCTTCAGTTTAATGTTCTTATGCACTATTTCATTTCGATTAGATAACATAAACTTCCTGGCAGCTCTAACTAGCTTTAATATATCCAATTGATGGCCAGATTCCGTATGAATGCTTAACCCCATTACAAGCAGCAGTAGGTGTGGTCCAAAAGGTATTCATCAGTTTCACCTCTCCTTTTTGTGGTTCCACTAGAATGGATCAATCTTTCATTGGTTTAAATTGTCCTTTTACTCTTCCAAAAGTTGGAATTTTCTTTTAATATAGATGCTGGTTAGGACAGTTGAGCAAATCTGCCAAATAGGAAGGAAAGAATTTCATCTCTGCACATGATTCTTTACTAATCCTACTATAACATTTAAAATGTCAATAGAAACCATTTTGAATCTCTGGTGCTGACTGTTACCATTGTCAAGACAACTCTGTTAAATGTGCAACCTAAGTCAACACCATTTATGCAAGTCATCGTAGAGGACGGTGAATCCTAATCGGTTGCATAGATGGAACATTTTTAACATGCAAATGAGTAACCGATCACTTCCAATGACATGGTTGTCAGGGTCTACGTCCGACCATTCCAAAGCACATTCATCCGAAACTTGTGGATCTGCTCAATAAATGCTGGCAGCAAGACCCAACTTTAAGACCTGACTTCTCCGAGATTAGAGAGATTCTGCAGCAAATTGCCAAAGAGGTTAGCAATGTCCTAGACTAGCATTGGTGCCTCATTAATAGTTTTTGTAAGATGGATATCAATCTGCTCATATGCTTGACATAGGTTGGGGATGATGGAGAGGATCGACGCAAGGAGAAATCTGGTGGACTACTCTCAGTCCTCAGACGGAGCCATCACTGAATTCGAGGATAGGGTGCAATTTGTAATCTGTACGTATGTATGCTCATATAATGTGGGTCATTTCCCATCACCTACTTCTGTCCTGACTGTACAGTATATTGTTATGACCAACCGGAGGTATAGTTTTGATCTTTTTCTTTGTTTTTTTTTTTACCTTTCCCCCTATTTTCTCTGTTTTTACCTTGCCTGTCATTAACAAAATATATGGTTGAATGGGTGTGAATTGTACCTTTGAGCGGAATTCATGAAATCACTAATCAATTTTTATTTATTAATGTTTTCCTTAATCTATTTGATTACTGATATCATCTGTAATTATTAGCAGGGACTTAGGGGAAACAAAATAGATGGTAATGAAATATGAAACTGAAGTCCCTTATTCATCAAAAAAAAAGAGTAACTAAAGTCCCTGTACATTTCTAATTCTTTGATTGAGAGCCAACAAAATAAACCTTTTTTTGTTCGTAAACAACAAAATAAACTATGGTTAATGGTCAAAATGTCCAATAAGAGTTACTTACTCCTGGCATGGTCCACGTCTCAAGGTTTTTTAAGTTTAGCCCCATACATAGTAAGACGAGGTAGGTTTGCGAAGGCTACCCTAAAACCTGCTAACCTCTGCCCCCTGTCAGGGGGCAGATACATCAGCACTGAAAAGTGATTTACACTTTTTTTATTGGGGGGCACCGGGGCAGGGGGGGGGGAGCATATCACTTTTCAGTGCTGACGTGCTTTAGTTAGGAGAGTGTTCCCAATCCTCTTTGTAGTAAGGACAAGGAGAACGGGCCAAAAAACGCTCACCAGGCTGCCATTTACTGCCCTCGTCTATTCAATATGCCTGCCTTCTTGGGTACATAGTGCCGAGCCACTCTCTTTACATTGCTAAGCCATGGCTCCAAGCCAGCAGCCTGGATTATTGTACTACTCCAGGGCGATTGCATGGGTGTCACTAGTTGAGCTTCCCAACGAGAGCAATGACATACTACACAGCAGTTTGTAACTCTATAGATTGTCGCCCAAACCATACAGAGATATTACACCTTCGGCTTAGGTTTTCCCCTACCGATATGGAATTGTCATGCCACACTGCGGCCCTAGCTACGGGTTGGGGGTGTTGTGGAATCGAAATTGTCTTCGTCTTCCTCAGCTTACTTCATCCCCATCTCTGCTTCCATTTCCATCTCCCCTGAAATGTTCTGAGATGAAAACGTCTTTACAGTGTCTATGGTGAATTATTAGCTGACACATGGTGTTTGGGTTTAAAAAGTCCAAAAAATTGCTCAGTTGAAAAGGGAGGTGTCCAAAAAAATATACCAAAGTTAAAAAACATGGCGTCAAGTAATGCCATAACTGCAGAGATTTGTGTGGACAATCATTCTTCTTTGTTTTTTCGCCTAGCATGTATGTTAGCAAGCCAATTTGTACTCCTTAATATATGATGAAAAAACAAAGTGCTCATTCCCTTTGATGGTAATTGTGAAGCTTTCAAGGAAGTCAAAGAGGGTAAATTCCTTCTTGTGAAAGTGTGGAGACCCTTTTGTGTGAATATTTTCAGAATACATGCTAAGGTGTTTTGAGATAAAAATTCAATTACTGATTTTTTTGGTGGGGATAATCTTACTAAAAACTAATATTTTAGTCTAATTATAATTTGTTAAATAATCATCTTTAGAAAAAGCCCTTATAAATTTTTTTAATTAATTATTTAATAAAGATGCACACAATCATGGTTCAAGTTTTAGCCAAAATTTTGAAATTTTGTCAAATCCTTTCTCTTTTTTGAAGTGAAATAAAATTTAAAGGGAACAAAAGTTTATTAAATCTTTTCTATTCAATGGGAATATAAATCTTCCATAATGCTATTTAAAAATATTAATATATGGCCCAAAAAATGATGAAATTCCAACAAGTTTTTTATTAAAAAATTTGTTAAAAATCTAATTTCTTCATAATCTTTTTTTAACATTAATGGAAAGGTGCGAATTTGACTTTTAAAGAAATGGCTATTGTAAAATAATAACTTAACCTCAGTACAATAGATATATGCAGTTACAATACTATGGCCACCTCATCATAATAGAGATGAGACAATTCCGAAGTTTATATGGAATAGAGTGAGAAATAACATGTGATTTGGTTTGTCATGTCTATATCCTTTTAAGTATTAAGTCTTATATGAAGTGGAAAAAAAATCATATTTTTTTTGTTATATATATATATATATATATATATAGAACATGCATCATAGAGAGAAGAAAGCAAGCTGGAACAGCTCTTCTTCTAGTTTTCAGTCAAGGTGAATTGATTGTTTGGCACATTGGGGTCAATTGTTTGGTCACCTAGCTATCTTCTCGCTTGACCTCCCAATGGTTTTGGCCGGATTGGCCCCGCACGAGCCGCACCGAACACTTGTCGTTTAGGAGTCTCCGCCGCATGATGCGGGGTACCCACGCTCTGTGCGAGACAATGAGATCCTAGAAAAAACACCTTTTCGCTCACTATGTCTCGAATAGAGTGGTGGGTATATCATACCTTTTTCCTATGCAGTGTTGCTGCACATGTGGTGCTGCTGACTTACTATGTCGAGCGGGTTTTGGTGTCCTCTAGAAGATAAAAATTAAAAAACCAAAAACAAAATATAGAGGCCAGATAATACCTGAAACTTCTAATCCACAACCTTAAAAGCCCTTCGCATTAAGTACGCATACCCAGGTGCGAAAGAGGTGCTAATAGCACCTGGGTCAGACACATCAGAGTTAAAAAGTGAAAAACATATCTCAAAAAATGTAAATTATTTTTTTGGGTCTGACGTATCAGGCCCAGGTGTGCACCACTTTCGCACCTGACCATGTGCACCAAAGCCGAGGCACCTAAAAAGCTCTATCTTTCCAACTTTTAGATTGTTTGGAATCCTGTTTCGCCACAATTTTGGTAGATGTGGCTGCCCACAATGAGTCAGCGTGTTCATTCTTAGGCTCCTTTGATTCATGAGAGTTTCCTCGTTTTTTTTTTTTAGGATAATAAAGATTTCAGAATGTCTATTACGTTAAGGCTGTCTTTGGTATGCAATCTAACAATTTTGTGATCACAATCTCAATCTCAAATCATGAGACTACAATATTAAATTGTTGTGATTGGATCGTGTAAGTCGTTTGGCTGATGTATTGTTGAGGGTGAATCCTCTTCCTATTCTCTCCGTCCAAAAACAGATTTTCAAACCAAAAAAAGAGCAATCAAGAGAGGCCATATCCCCTTTAACTGAACTCACATGTCCGCATCTAGTAAGTCCCAAGCTTCAACACTATTCTATCTCTTCTTCTCACAGTAACACATATGAATCTTTTCCTTCCTAAATCCTGGCTTTGTGTAAAGAGAGCATGAATGTCAATCTTCAAACCTCCATTTTTTTTTTGTCAAATAAAGAATTAAGGTTTATGGTGAAATCCCATTAAGGTTCTATCGAAACGCAGGCTTTATCTACAGAAGCAAAGCTTGTAGTAAAAAGCATTTAGGCTGTCCTCCTTTGGAAACTTCAATGGAATCTCAAAACCAATACCCAATCCCTTTGATTACCTTCAAATCCATGGCTTCTGTCAAAAATCCATTTAAAATTTCTCAGAATTCAAGCAACCATGAACTCACCCATCTCTCTCTTTCACATAAACCAACACTTATTAAGGAAATATTCTCAGAACTCAAAACACCCAGATGACAAAACAACTTCAAATACCCTCTCCTCCGTTCAATCATGGAAGAAATCCGGACAAAAAGCTCACAAACGAACTCAACATGAC
>JAOXJP010000015.1:968607-993445 GCA_025762735.1 Platanus orientalis | reverse complement strand
GTATGCTATTTGCTGATGATGTTGTGTTGATTGATGAGACTAGAGAGGGGGTAAATGCCAAGTTAGAACTATGGAGGAATGTTTTAGAATCAAATGGTTTTAGGATAAGCCAGATTAAAACAGAATATATGGAATGTAAGTTAGCCAAAATAGGAGTAGAAATGAGGGAGTAGTTAGAATTGGTAACCAAGAGATACCTCAGAGTGACCATTTTCGTTATCTTGGTTCAATTATGCACAGAGAGGGAGATATTATAGATGATGTTGCCTATAGAATTAGAGCAGGATGGTTGAAGTGGAGAAGTGCCTCTGGAGTGTTGTGTGATAAACGAATACCACTTAAATTAAAGGAAAAATTATATAAGACAGCTATAAGACCAGTCATGCTTTATGGAGCAAAGTGTTGGGCAGCCAATAAACAACATGTACATAAAATGAGTGTGGCTAAAATAAGGATGTTGCGATGGATGAGTAGCAAAACTAGAAAGGATAAAATTATGAATGAATCCATTCGTGGGAGCTTAGGTGTAACACCAAGGGTGATAAAATGAGGAAAGTCGATTGAGATGGTTTGGGCATGTGCAACGAAGACCAATGATTGCACCAGTTAGGCGGAGTGAGATAATACAAGTTAAAGGTGCTAGAAGGACTACAGGAATGCTAAAATTGACCTGGGTGGAGGTAGTAAGGAGGGACATGGCAGCTGGTAATTTAACGGCAGATATGGCCTTAAACAGAGTGGAATGGTAGAACAGGATTCGTGTAGCCGACCACAAATAGTTGGGATAAGGCTGTTTGTTGTTGTTGTTGTTGTATTTTCATGTCACATGTAGTGGGGCTATTTTGATTATAATAATTGTTTACGGGTTGGTTTGCAATTCTTTTTAAGTTGAGAGTGTTTTTTTAATTTAGAGAGAATTTTGAGTTGTTAATTTGTAAACACCCTAGCCGTGGGACTTTCTATAAGATCCCACGACTAGGCTTCAATTAATTGTGCAATATTTGAATAAAAGTTTAGCTCTCATGTTTGATGTCTTCTCTCTCTCTTGCTTGTTGTAGGAAGAAGAAACCCAAATCTCTGCAATGGGTCTAGGCTCTTCCCTAGTTTAACGCTAGTAGTGGAGGTCACTTCCTTCCCCTTGGGTTAAAGGTTTCTTCATCTTTCTTCTTCTTCCTCTTTACTTCTTGTTTATAATCACTTTTTTTTTTTTTTTTAATATTTACTATGCTGAAAATTGTCCAAGCTCAAGGAATTCTTCTTAGACCTCCATCTTCAAGATTTTGGAATAAACAATCATCCTCAAATTTATGGAAGATTGATTCAATAAAGTTGGAGGTTTCATTCTAATTTTTTGTGGCTGTTTGAGGATTTATTTGAAGGGTTTTGGTGTTTCAAGCATGAAAACTAGCAGAGATAACTCATACGAGACTGACTCCAGCTCCTATAATATAGAGAACTGGACTTCAATCTCTTTTCTGCTTGTAGGAGACTCTCACATGATCCCAAGAGTGGTGGGACCCATCCCAAAGGGCCCCACCTGATCAAGATAACATCAGATTTTCCTGCCAGAGATGTTGAACAGGGAAAATCTAGTCTTCGTAGGAGATTGAATTCCCACTCCTAATTCTTAGGAGTTTGGTCTTATGGTTTTGGGAGGGTCCTAGTAACCGTCAGATGATCCTATAGGAGGTAAAATACCTCCATAAAATCAAGCTTGATCGAATGGCAGCATGGTTTATTCCTAGAAGGCGTGAAAACAAACTTGTTTTGGGCTTCTAGAAAATCAATCACAGCTCCCTATTCAGTAGGGATCTGGCCGCAAGTTTTTGGGAGGTTTTTCTTAACCCCATGGCGACACACAAGCTGCAGAAGGCTTCCTCAAAACTTTTGGGGATCACCCCAAATCATCTGGAGCTTGTAGAGGCTAGCAGCAAGACCTATACTCAGTCTATAATTTTTAGCTACTCCAAACTTCAATTGTCAATCACCTCCATTCAACATCTAGAAGAATTCTACAGGTGATTGACAACAGCTACAAGGTATTTTGTGCATCTGTAATGGTTATTTCAAATCCTTCTTATAGTTGATATCAGTGAATATGTGGTTTGGGTTGTGGGCTGTAAAAAATAATTTCCTAGATCTAAACTACCTTCGTACAACTAATATTTAATCATCTTTCAGCCTTTCTAGTCTTTGCTCATTGATTCCTAATAGTTTCCATATACCTGTATTGGCTTCCTATGATTTTTCTCATGTTTCATACCTAACTTTAGACACTTTACCACATTCTGAAATTTTGACAACTTAGCAAATTTGTCATCCCTAACTTAATCAAAATTCACATTATATTGTTTAGGTCTAATTTTGATCATTGCTTTGTAATCTATAATTCTTAACATGCATACGAACTTGAACTTAAATAATCACCTGACTAATGTGTGGATGTGCAAATAGGAATCTTGTTTATCTTTATGCATTACTTTAGCAAGTTTATTCCTAGCTCCTGTGCACACATCCACTAACCTACATACATGTTGCATCATTGATTGCTTCTATTTGTTCTCGTTTTTAATAAAATCATGATCTTTAAAAAAAAAAAAAAAAAAAAAAATCTAAAAGTACAAAATTTTGAATGAGTGAGGGGAATGTCGTATATGATGGATCTCAAGAAATCCAAAAGGATTCTGTGAAATTCAAAATACCAAGACAGCACCCTGTGTTTCCTTTTATTTTTCTCTCATTCAACATTTACATATTTAAAATTTTATTTATTTATTACCATTTATCAACAAAGAAACTTGATTTGAAGGGTTCCTTGTGCTCCGTAAGGCATTAGCAAGAGAGACATTTGGGTGATAAAATTATATAGTATGTTGTGGTGTGAAAACTAGTGTAGAACTTATTGCCATTTATATAGATGGGGTTAACTGCAGTCGGGTTAACTGCAGTCAACATTTTAAGTTGATGATAAAATTATCAGATTATTTAATTGGAGGCCATATTATAGATTACATACAGCTGTTCATATTCTGTTGTATTTAATGAGAATATTACTGTATACATGCTGATAACGATTGTCAAATCACTGATTTGTTTTTACTGTTTATATACTCTAATAATATCAGAAAACAGTCACTGAATCAATGGAATTAAGAGTGTGGATGTTCTGGTATTATAAATGATGATAATTGTATAGTTCAATATCTTATGAATACAGAAGTTATGAAACATCACATTGTGAGTTAAAGCTACTTTGTGCTTTCTGAATATCAATCATATCATATCAAGTGAACTGCTGAAAATAGACTATACAAAAAACTTTGTTTTAGCTTCTATAACTTTGCTGATTCTACATTGATGTTTATTCTGTTCATAAACCATACACCACAGTAAAATACACTGCTGATAAATACACAGATTCTTTTGCTTGATCAATTAGTCTTAAACATTTATTAAACAAGATTGCAACAGCAGTTGTTTGTGCTTCATAAAATTAATACTCTATAAGACTTATCAAACTTAATACCAAATCAACTAAACAAATTTTTTTTTTTTTTGCTGGATAACAAGGGAAGTGTAATAAGGGGGATGGGGAGAAGAAAACATGAGATATGATCAAGGATCAAGGGAAGAAGAAAGAGAAACGAAAAGAAAAGGAAGAGGCAGAAAGTTACAAGCATGATATGGATGGGAGACTCTCCCTTACAAGGAAGAAAAAAAAAAACTATATATGAGATTCTTCTGTAATAGAACCCGTGAAAATAACTTGCACTTTTTGTCTTGTCATTGGAAACTGTTATCAAGTTTATTAATCATTGAAATAAACTGTTCAAACACGAACATATTTCACTGTTTGATCATTGCTGTTTTCTTAACCTGTGATTAATTAAAAATATTTACTAGCATTCTCAACAAACTCTTTTATTTTGTATTTTTTTTCGATAATTGACGAAAGCTTTATTGAAAATAATAGAAAAGAGCATAATAGTACAACAACATAAGCATCCAACAACTTAAAATGGAAGACAAGAACCGATATACATCACATGTTGTCCCATGCCCCAGTTTGCTAAGTTGTCAGTGAGAGAATTTTGTTCCTGAAGGATATGACTAGCGGAGCACCCTAGCTCTGAAGAGATCTCATTGATTTCGTACACCAAATTTCATAGATGCCATGACTTGCATTCCTTCCCTTGACCCCAACCAATTACTACCACTGAGTCCCCCTCGATTATACAACCCGATACCCCCATTCTTTTCAATTCTCTAAGTCCCATAAGCATACTCATAGATTCGGCTCTTGTGGAATTGCAATGGGCCAATGGTCCACATATTACTTTGCAGATGACACCATCATGGTCACGAACCACACACCCAATACCTGCTGGTCCAAGGTTCCCTTTAAAGTTCCATCGAAATTGAGTTTTAAAGTACCTTAGGGGGGCGGCCTCCAACAAAAAACCCGATTAATTTGTATGGGGGATGATGAATAAGAGATGGTCGTCATCCAATCTCTCACAAAATCTGACAGCAATAGGCCTTTAAATTCCATAGTAGCTATCAACCAACCACCACTTCCCTAATGATGGCCTCAGTCACCTCTTTGCAATTTCTAGCCTTGCTATGAAAAATTTTGTTGTTCCTCTCCCGCCAAATACCCGATAAAATAGCATGTAAGAGGCTTTCCCCAAATTGTTTACTTCTAATATTTGCACCGTAACTTTGCCATGATGAAAATAATTGAGATAGTTTTTCCGGAATTACCCAATTAATGCCCATATGTGAAATAAAATGAGACCATACCTTATTAGTGAAGGAGCAATGGAGAAAAATGTGGTGAACCGACTCCCCATCCTTGTGGCACAATGGACACCATTGAGGGGATAGATTCATAAACGACCTTCTTTTCTGGAGCATATCCATTGTATTAATCCGGCATAAAGTTGCAGTCCATGAGAAGGCTTTCACTCGGCAGTACCACGGGTTTCCAAACCATCCGATGCAGAAAAGATATATCATTAGTGAGTGGATTAGAGAGGGCATTGAAGAATGATTTAGAAGAGAACTTCCCAGAAGACTCAAGGATCCAAATCCTTTTGTCTGTAACCCTCCTTGAAAGAAAGACATCATGAAGAGAATCTAAAAGAGAGGTGACCAATTGAGCCTCCCAATCATATAACCCTTTTTTGTATTGAGACATCATATTGAGCTCCATTGGGTTATGACATACATAAAAAGTTATACTAGCATTCTCAAAACAGTCTCTACATGATAAGAGGTTTGGGCCGCCATAATGCAAGCTTCTTGGGAAAAATTGGGCTAATCCCCTAGACATCAAAGCTTTGCTTTGGTTGGTGATCAAAGGCATTCTTGGAAGGAGGGAAACAGATATGAAGATTGATGCTAGCTGTGGTGTGCTGACCTATTTGAAAAGAGAAGAACAATAGCACTTTCAACAATTATGCCGAATCTTCTTATAGGGTTTTTACAAAGCAAGGAAATGAGTCTAATTTTGAGCTTTACATTGCTGAGAAATTAAATAAGAGGAATTTTAATAACAAGTGGACTCATTGGTCTATAAAGTTTGTAAAGGTCTTGGGCTTGTTTTTGGAGGCCTTTTAGGGGTGTACCCAGTGTAAAAGTTTGTAAAGTTGTAACCCTTTTATAAAATTCTATTTTCTTATCAGACCCAAAAAAAAAAAAAAGATAAAAGATAAATGGTAGAATGGCGGTTGACACAATTGCAATGGTAAATAGGAAAAAAAAGCATTACAAATAAGAAATTCAACATTAAATGAGAAAGATAAGATCATGGGAAGAAAAAAAGGAGATGCATAATTTTTATCGTTGCATTAATTTATTTTTGTGTAAGCATCCACTGCTTGTAAGCCATGTCAATAGCTATGTGGTTAGACTGTCCTGGCATACTCCATAGTTCCAGCTGCCATATCAGATCTCTCTTTCCTTATGTAGAATTGTAGATACAACTATACAGATTATACTCCTATATGATGTAAATTCCTAAAGAAAACACACACACAAATGGTAGGAAAGATTCCTTTTTATTGACAACATAAACAATCAGTCACCCCTTAAGCCTTACTTACAGCAGATAAAAGATCTGTGGCAGCCATGATTGACCTCTTCCCAGCTTGGCAACCCTGTAAAAGCAGGATATATAATCACAATATTGAACATGTAGTGGCCAATGGCCTAAACTTCAAACAAGTAAGGTAAGATATATGGAATGTGGACGTACAACAACAATCTCAGTGTCCTTCCCAAAATGTGACGAAACTTCCTCTAAAAAGTTAGGGTTTTTTGTCATCCCTACATCAACCCAAAAAAAAAAAACAATTTATGACACAACGAAGAACCATAGGTACAAAGAAAATGATGTTTTCATTAGTTCCCAATGGCTGAGATATTTCAATTATATATTTTTCTGCTATGTTGCTTTTAGCAATTGAAGTTTCCTGTTCAAGATTTTATTCATCCTGTCTCCTATCAGATCTTCATTAGATGTTTCTCTCTACAGATATATTCAGAAAACCACATAAAGAGATCCAACACCATACTTAGCTTTAATGAGACCTCGTTTTTCATTTATGATCAACACAAAACTGAGGCCTCCAACTCCCACTTGACTAATACTTTGGCATTTATTGTCCAGATAGTAAGTATTTAAGCCATGTTTTTCCACAACTACAATGACAGCATCGTCTAGCTCTCATTGAAAACATAAATCACAATGTACGTTGATCAGTCCTCACAAAATGTCATCCAATAATTGAATGGAAATCGAACTCAATGTGCTTGTTGAAGCCACTAAAAATAAAGGACTAGTGAATGGAAGGTTCCGAGATCAAGAACAAGACAGGAAAGGAAGGTTCAATTAACCAGGACAGGAAATAAATGAAGTATACAGGACAGGTGAATAAATGGTTTGGGAACCCATACGACACAAAAGATCAAGTGGAAGTCACAAACTACAAGGGAAGTTGAAACAAAACCTATAATTGATGCAAATGAAGAATGATGAAAGCTTGTAAATCGCGCAGCTAATCGGAAAAAAATTGCTTCCGATCAACAGCGGCTGTCAAAAGTATTAAAAAAATAAAAACCAAGATTTAGAAGAATTCAAGGAGGATATTATATGGATACATTCAATCTAATGAGGTCACATATTTTACTCAAGCTTATCCACCATAAAAACAAAAATATCAAACCACCAAGAGCTGATAGTGAAAAAGCCCCATGGTAAAGGGATCAAGTAAGAAGTTGGACCCCAAAGATTCAAGACAAATCAACCTGTAAATTTCTATCAAAGATTCAAGACACCATGGACCTTCTTCAAAGAAGGCGTCCGTACATGGCATTTTTCTCCTAATATTTGCGCTCTATGCATGAGAGATGGGGAGTCAGGAGCTCATATTATGATCCATTGTAGATTCTCGAGATACATTTGGGCATACTTCATGTCGAGAATTTCATTATCTTGGGTAATGCCATATAGTGTGGTTGATCTTGTTTCCCAATTGGGCCCGTAAGTGTTTTGGACCGGGATCCTGCATGGAGAGTGTGTGTTGGGGCGTTTGGAAGGAAAGGAATAGAAGAATTCTTAAAGGGTTGAGTAACTCTCTGCTTGAGATTGCTGAGTCTATCACTTCTGGTGGCTTCATGGGTAGTGGTTTCAAAGGAATGTGTCGGGTTGTCCTTAAATGATCTTATTAGAGTTTGGCCTTCTTGTTTGCTTCATCTTTCTTAATTCAAGTGTTGTGTAACTTTCTTTATTCATATATTTGTAGGGAATGTAGTGCTGTGTAACATTCTTTCCCCTAATGTATCTGCATTTGTTTTTTCTGCTAGTTTTCTAATAACATTCTTTATTCATAAAAAAAGGGTGTCTTGCATCAATAATGATAAATCTAAAAGTACACAAACAAATAAAAATGCTTATCTTCTTCATATATTAATACTAGAAAAGGAAACAAATATGAGTAATTAAAATAAAATAGAAATAGAGTAACCAGACAAATTCGCAACCTCATTAACTAATGCATACCAGAACCAGCTCTGAACATGTAGGGAATGTTTATGGCACCTAAAGGATGACCAGCACTGAATTCTTCAGAAGTCCTTCAAAATCACAACCAAATACAACAAAATCAACCAAAAATACTAAACATTCTAAGCTTTGTCTGTTAAGTGCAGAACAACCCTACGACATAAGGCATAAGCCTTTGGGTTGGTTTGCCCATTTTCATAAAAGTACGAAACAAATGTTTTGTAATAAAAAGTGTCTGTGAGTCTTTGTGATGAACTATAAGCTGACAGGTGGTGTGTTGAGGTTAAAAACATCCAAAAAATGTTCATGTGAATAAGTAGGTATCCAAAAAGAGACACCAAATTCAAAAACACATCATGTGTCAATTGTGGCACACCTACAAAGGTTTCTTTTCTTTTTTTCATCACAGACAATCATTCTCCTTATTACCTCCAAATGATTGAAGGTTGAGGTTATGAATGAATTATTGAGCAAGGACAATATTGTCAGTTATGTTTCCGGACCTAACAAAGGTTCCTTGCCATGCTCCTCATAAATAATTTTTCTTAGCAACAAACTAAGCCTTCTGGAGATGGTTTTTGGTGGAATTCATCTACATTCCTTAGTCCTAACAGAAGTAAACAATTGAGACTGGTTTGTAACTCAAAACACTACCTGACGTCCAAATACCGGTGCCCAGCCTGAAGAAGCTCGTGCGCAACACGGACGGGCACAGACCTTGGCACACCGCTCACTTCCGATTTCCCTCCTGCAGCAACAATCGCCCTGCGTCGTGAACATCAAATAAATTTTATGATTTGATTGATCAAAAGAAAGAATATTATAAAGAAAGGAAATACAACATGCATCTAAGGCTAACCTCTCAAAACCCTAAGGATTCTGCAACGACTCTGTTTGGTAAGAAAATACAAGAATTATTGAAATTAACATCTTGATGCATTAGGAAATGATTACTATTAAAAAAATTGTTTCTAGTTAAGTTTTATAAAACACTTTGTTTGCAATTAGGTTGTAGAAAATTAGGAAGTAATCCCTTACAAACGAGGTCAGAGGTCCAATCTCCCTCTAAAGAGATCACTCATCCCTAATTCTTCCAATTTTTTCCCTTATTTGAATGCTTTAAACCTAGCAACACAACAGTAATGCCACAGATTTCCCATTTCACTTAATCAGAAAACCCTAACAAGTACCTGGAACCGAACCTCTTGTTTATGGAACCAACCCGATGTGCTTGTGGGAACTGAAATTGCAGTGAAGATAAATACCTGCAAAGAAAAAGGAAAAAAGAAAGAGAAAAGAAATGGATTTCGATTTTATGAGAGGGAGAGAAAGTGTGACAGAATGAAATTCAGACAATGTAAAGATGATTCAATAAAGACTACCTGTCATTGAGATTTTGACGACGAAGAACACGAGGAAGTAAGGAACGAGCTAAGCAAGCAGAGGAGACGAAGGACGCTGTCGCCATTTCTTTCTTCCAAGTTTGTTCCGTGACTGAGATGTTTATGTATGACGGGTTCTGGATTTTAAAGAGACCTTTTAACTGCATTGCTTTCGAAGAAAGCAGAACTGTTTTAACGGAGGCTGGTATTCTCGGTTCAACCGCTCAACAGAACACATTTAAATCAAAGTCTTTGGCTCATGGCTTTTTATTTTTCCTTTGACAGGTAAACAATTTTGGATTCTATCACAGCTTTTGGGGTTTTGGATAAGGATAGGATAAAAACACATCACCCTTCCGATATGAACCATGCAATTATTAGAGGTCGAATCTTTGTCACATTTTTGGGAGAAGCATAATAAAGAACCATGTATGGGACAAAAATATGATAATGGTTTTATAAAACTTTAACATGCATTACTAATTATGGGATAAATATGAACTTAATAATCTACAAAGTTACAAATATAGTTATGAATTTCTAATTTCAGAATAATTACAGTAGCAGTTACAAATTTTAAAATTTAAGAATAACATATGTATCAACCTCATATCTACACAAAAAATAAAAATAAAAATTAAGACCGTTAGCTCAATTTTATTCAACTTAAACTACCTTGTGATAACAAATATCCCGTCAGAATAGGAGTTATTCGATGAAGGAAAGGTGTACCATTCCATTTGAGAAAAACTTGTTCCCTAGATACTAGAATTGTCATGTCACGGGCTGGGCCGCTTTGTTGCAATCTTGTGAAACATATGTAATGGACGCTTATTGGAGAGAAATGCGGTAGCATTCTAAATTGATATTCCTAATCCTTTAGGGAGCTTGAGCATATTTATTGGTGAGCATCTTCATAATCAAACTAACATCCCATTCTAGTAACGCAGGAAAATTTGAAAGTTCTTTCACTAACTTGAGTCCTACAGAAAAAGTCAATGTTTCTGCCTCTTCTAGAATGCAAGATTGGAGTTCTTTGATTCTCCCTGAATAAATGAGCTTGAATGATCTTTGACAATAGTTGTTACTGCACTTTGATTATTAAACCATCTACATTGATCTTAAATATAACTAATCCAATGATAAGAACAGTGGACTCCCAAATCCACTGTTATCCCTTGTGAAAGACCCCATATCTACATATGTTTTATGTTGTAAGTGTATTGAAATAGGTTTTTTTATCTCTTCAAAAAGAAAATCTTCATTAAATAAAGCAAAAGAGGGGAACATCTACAAGAGGCATTCTCATCAACATAGGTTCCTCCAACCAAGGGGGAAGGAGATGAAACCAAGTGTAACCTTTGTTTGTAAAACCTACTTAGGCAAAGGTATGGACTACCCTTTTCACATCATTACGAGTCATCCTCTCAAAAATATTCATAAGAGCTTTGCAATCTCTAATAAAAGGTCTCACATTCCATTTAAGTATTATAGTTTTTTCAATAATATATGCATTAAAATTATGTGATTTAGTTTGATAGCCTACATCCACAAGAGATGAACAAATATTTCTTCACACTGAAAATGTGAAATCCATTAAAAAAAAAAGTATAAAATTTTTAGACCAAAAAGCTCACACCAATTCCCTTGTACTCTCTCTCTCTCTCTCACACACACACACATAAACCCATAAAGAAACCCAATCTTGTACAAAAGTTGTTTCATCTTACTTTAATTAGTTATCTAGATTTTCATTTTAGTTAGGAAACCATCCACAACTCTTCACACTTTTCGTAACACAAATTTATTGTCACTGTAGACATTATATGGTCTAATGGCTAGAAGTTAAAGACAAATCCAACAAATCTCCACCTTGGATTTATTTTCTAGCCTTTTGAAGATATCTCATTAGAGCTTGCTCCACCTTTATCTTTGACACAAATCCATGATACGTACAACACTTCACCTTGAGCCTCATTTCGAAACCACCTTGAAAAACACATGCACTAGTCATCATTAGTGAACTTTGCACTATATATGCCTAGAATGCACCTGCACCTGAAATCATAATCATACTATAATTGTTATCACTGCAAAATAGCCATTAGCCATCCCTTAAAGAATGACCGCTACACTCATTATCGAATCAATTCAACCCCAAAACCATTTGACTTGATCATAATACAACCAATGCATATGTGTAGTTGTCCCAAGTTGACTCACTTAATCAACTCCAAAGAGGGACCTCGATCCATCCTCTCCAACCGTAGAACTATCTCACTATCATCTATTACTAGAAACCTATGATACATGTCTCTACCCCAACTATGAAAGAAACCCTACATAAGCGTTTATTATTTTATGCATCATATTTTCAATTCTCCATCAAGATCAAATAAATACTATTAATCACTGTATTCTCATTAGGTGATATAAACCATCATACTTTTCTCCCTTCATCAAAATCAAACAATCACGTGTGATTTTTATAGCTCCACATGCCATTGAATACCACAATCCATAGAGTCTCACTAGCCTAGTGATGCTAAATTCTTTTGTATCTTTGAAATACATGATATACCACCTAAAGTGTGAACCACTCCATCAAACATCTTGATACTCATCATCCCAACAACAATGATATCACAAGTAAACCCATCTCCCAAAGAAATAACACATCTTATTTTTTTGGAATGTATCAAAATATTCTTTTATAAAACATATATAAATAGAATAACCTAACTTTAATATCAATTTATCATAAGAAAAAATGTTCATACCTTTGTAGACCGTGAGAACATTTTCATTGTATTTTTGTTGTTCTTCTGCCATTGTTGTATTGAGCTTGTCTTATTTCTATCTTTTTTTGTCAACACATTCTAGATAATCCCTCTAATGAGGCATATTACTTGCAATAAAAAACATTGTACATTGCTCTTTCCTTTTGACTTGAACTTGGACCTTCTATTCCCAAATCCCCTTATAAATAACCTTTTACAATTCTCCTTCTTAGTCAACTAACCCAAAATCTTGACGTGCTTTGAGATTTTCTCTCCTAATCTCATTAGATAGATCGATATCGTAATATCTTCTAGAGATGCTGTATATTTCTCTAATAATAACATTATAACCAAGTTTTCATAAAAATCAGAAAATGATGCAAGAAGCAAAAGGACCTTATCTTCTTCCTTCACCTCGACATCAACTTTATGCAGTTAATCTAAGAGCTAGTTGAACGTATTGAGATGATCTAGCAATTTCATTCCTTCTTCCATGTGTAACCCATATAATTACTTCTCAGGATACAATACACATGTACATGATCTCCTACTTAGCCAATAAATCCAAAGCAGATTCTTCATTCATCACATTGTACATCACATCATCTGGGAGACAGAGGTGAATTGTATTTTTCACCTTCATTTTCAACTTTTTTCATTTTTCATCCTTCATTGACATCGGTTATCCTTAACCCTTGTTGTATCGAGAAATGTTTCATTCTTCTTTTCCATAAAGAGAAATTAGTTTTACCATAAAATTTCTCCACCTCAAACAGTTGTTCAAACCTTTCATTGTCATCTTGTGTACTACCAACCCTTGGATCACACAACCTTGGCTCTAACATTAATTTGTAGTGTTTTTAACACCTTCTAGATCACACAAATATAGCATAAAAATTAAAATAAAGAAAAACCATAACCAGACAAAAGACTACATGGTTCGGCTTGATGGCCTACATCCATGGGTCCATGGGAGAGGAAAAAACATTTCTTCGCATGAAGGAGAAAACTTAAAAGTCTTCTGAACATAAGCAACATGATTTGTTCTTGAAGATTTATATTTAACCTAACAAGTTTTCAGTGTGGCAATTGTAATAATTTGAATGTGTAGGTCTTATTATCCTATGCACATACAAGATACCCATTTTCTATCTTCAACAATCTTGATGAATTTGGGAAAATGTACACATCATTGAAGAGTCAATTTCATGTATATAAAAAACTTCTAATGCCTCTTCTGTTCTCCAAGTTAAACTTATATAAAATGGTTTTATTCTATATATATATATTGCTTCATGCTAAGAATTTTAGCCATGAGTTACAAAATGGAAGAGATATATAATGGTGGTGATCTATTGGATCTTCAATTTAGAGTCCAGACCATTCATTTGTTGGTTCACTTATGGATTAGATTAAATCTCAAAAGCAATATTGATTCATTAATGATAACAAAATTTTGGTCTGGATTAAAAGATTGGATAATTCCATCAAAACTATGTTCGACTGGTCTGTATCAACAGAGATTGGGCAATTCCATAAAACCTCAAACTAACAAAGGTTAGGATCCTTGAGTCAATCAAAAGATTTTATGTAGTAAAGCAATGAAAATTTGATTTGTTTTTCTTTTTGATTTTCTTTGTTTTCGTTAGCGATAAATGGGCATAACCATCACTCGTTCCTATATAGCCCTTATAACCTCTCGCCACATAGCCCATAGGCCTATCTATTTACCATGAAAATAGGTTTTCTTGTGATTCTTGGCAAAATATTCTTGAGAAAATCATTTTCAAATTTTCTACCGAAATCCTCAATTGTCAAAATTCTCTTACACCTAACTATTTTCTTGTCAGCTACCATATTATTTTCACACAACCCTTCCATGAAAATCTTCCCTTTCACGTGAAAATTGTAACACTTGAAATTTTCTTTTCTTGTCAACCAAACAACCATAGAAAAGGATAGAAAATTACATATGTTTTCTTCTCTTTTCTTGTGTAATTTTCTTTTCTTTTATTTTCTTTTCTATAATTTTTATGTTCAATTCAAGGCAACCAACAAGGCCTTGTAGCCTCACATGAAAGCCCCACCCACTGCTAAATCGATATGTAGAAAAAAGAAGAAGAAGAAGAAGATAAAGTGCACATGTTTTATCTAGCTCAAAGTTGGTGAAAGACAACATTGGCAATATGAGCATTTAAAAATAAAAAATAAAAACTCTAAAATATCCTCCATCCTGTGATCAAATGATTTTTGTGTCCATAGCAAGAATCCCTCCCATCCTATTTATTTCTCAAATCATTTGCCATGAATGGACCTCAGAGCTCAATACACAATCAAAATAAAAGATTTACTTAAATGAGTCTAGAAAGCAGTCTAAAACATATGGGTTCACAAAGCGGGTTAAAACAATGCATCAGTATCCTTCTCTTGGGCTCATACATGCTAAAAAAATAATAAAAAGGCAAGGGAATACAATACAAAAAATTATAACCAAAATCTTTAAATAAATAAATACTGGAGAATGGTGAATTTATTACAAGCTACCTTAATTCAAATGGGACTTTAATTCTATGAGTGTTTTATAGAGCAGAAAGAACAAAACTGATGATTCTCATAAACCTGGATTTTTTACTATACAAAAAATCTATCTAAGGTCATCTCCCCTCGAAAAAGTATGGTGATTTTTACCTAAGAGAAAAAAAATCAAGGATCTATTCTGGAGGAAGAGAATCAAGAAATTAAAATACAAATTTTATAAGTAAAGAATTGTAGGACTTTACCCTTGTTTAGAGGGAGCCCTTCCTCTCGACGGCCATGGTCCAAACCCAGGCTGAAGAGGGGGTTTGGAAATAGTTTTCAACCCGCAATTGACACGCCTTAGTTAATACCTCACTAGCTGCATCATTGCCTGAAGTGCAAAGATGAGCCTCTTTTCCAACTACTTCTCATTTTATGGTTTGCTTATCCCCACCCCATATTTCTTTCCTGTCGATGTGGGATTATCTTGTAGCTTAGTATTAAGGCTGAGCATGGGCTCGGGCCAGCCCGAAATTTGGCCCAAAAAGCTCGACCCAATCTAGGCTCGGGCCCGAGTTGAAGGCCCGAACCTTTATTAGGGCTGGGCTTGGGCTTACCTTAGCCCAGCCCAAGGCCTGGCCCAAAGCCCGAACTTTTATATATATATATATATATGTGTGTGTGTGTGTGTGTGTGTGTGTGCTGTGTGTGTGTGTGTGAAGAAAATGTTATTTGGTGAAAAAGTGTATGTAGTGTACATGGTGAATTATAAGCTAACACGTGTTGTGTTAAGGCTTAAAAACATCCAAAAAACAATTGAGATGAAACGTAGGTGTCAAAAAAGATACATCAAATTCAAAAACACATCATATATAAATATATATAATAAATTAACAAACTTGAATCAATATCTTAGTCGGTTAAAGAGTTTGTTAGAGTAGGTCATGAGTTCAAATCTCATCTAAAGCATTTGTTTTTTGAAAAATTTGTAGGCCATGGGCTGGCCCAAGCCTAGCCCGAAGCCTGATAAAATAACTAGGGCTAGACTTGGGCTTAAAGTTTGTAAAAATGTTTAGGCCCAAGCTCAAAATTACTATATAGGGCCGAACCCCAGGCCTATCCTGGCCCGGCCCATGCACACCCGTACTTAGTATGGAATTTAAGTCATTTATTGATGGATTCTAGACTACTCTTTAGTGGACCACTTTTTGAATCAGAATTGGATTAGGTACTTGAAAAAGTTTTAAATAGCCAAAAGATTGTTGTTATAATGTTTATACATATATAACACCTTATTTGCGTTCATGTCTGTGTATATTTGGAAAAGAGAATTAGAAAGCATTCAAAGAAAATAAACGTTCTCAAATAATAGGTATAGTGGTATTAAGAGTTGTTATTTATGTGTATGCTACTAAGTGGTGTTTCATTGATTGTTGTTGAAAGTTTAAACCATGCTACTCCAAGTTAAAAATACTTAAAGTAATTTGGCAAAGTTTTGACTTTATTGGTTTCTTTTTTCTTTAAATTTTATACATGAACCTTGATTATGTTACAATTATATATATGGGCTTGGGTTGGGCTCGGGTTAGGCCAAAGTAAGTCCAAGCCCGACCCTAACTAATGGTCCGGGTTATAAGTTGGATTCGGGCACTTGTTGGGCTTATTATCGGGCTAAGCCAAGCTAGGTTCGGCTGGCCCGGGCCTATACTCACCCTTAGTTTCTACAAAATCTATAAATAGAAAGTGGGTTTTTACGTCACAAAATATTTACAATCTCTCTTCTCTCTTATATTCTTCGCTTTTTCAATTGTTTTTTGTGAAAAATATAGCAAAAACTCTACTATAATTTTTCTTGAGATTTGAAGTTGTGATGGTTAGATTTGAACTACATCTATTGTCATTCATTGTGGGTCTTCTTATATAATATGCAAGTCCAAAAAAATCAATGTTGTTAAATCTTGGAACAGTCATCAACAAATCCCCAGTGCATCATATTAGAAGGAGGCGAATACCGTTAAGGACAAAAGCTTTAAGCACGCTTCAGCATAATCGATAAGTCTTTTCCATTTGATTTTTATTAGCTTAAACCTTTATGATAGTCTTGATTATTTTTCTTCAATAGTATATTGAATGGTTTGATTAATTTTCTATAAATACTTGAAGTAGTCTATTTCCAAAATTTAATTGTTTGATTTCTATAATTATCGCAATATCATATTAATTGTTTTATAAGAATACGTACAATTATTTAACAAGTATCTCTCTTAGAGACTCATACAAGCTAAAATATAAAATGAAAATGAAAATAAAAGAAAGGTATCTCTCTTGGAGACTCATACAAGCTAAAAAAATAAAACGAAAATAAAAAGACAAAAAAGAGGGAATATATTTGAGCACTGATGGTTCAAACAAAAAACTATAACTAACATCTTGGAGATGTGGCCTCCATAAAAAAGAAAAAACCAAAAATGGTCAAATATGGAAATAATTCAACCACTTGGATTAGGTACAAATGAATTTCCTACAAACAGGTGCAAACGGTAGCAGGGGGCTGATGCATCAGCAACGAAAAGTGATTTACACTTTTTGGGGAGCATTTATCACTTTTCAGCGCTGGTGTGTCTGCACCTGGTACCGCTGTTTGTACCAAAATTCCTTTGTACCTAATCTTCTAATCCTCTGCGATAATTAATTTGGGGATGTTCAAGCTGACAATTTTTGCAAAGATACTACAAAACTTCAATTTTATTTTCTTATTGAAGCAAATGCTGTGATAAAAATGCCTGAAAATGCCTGTTGTGTATATGGTTAATTAATTATAAACAGACGTCTTGTTTTGGGGGATAAAAGAGTGGGGGTGGGGGGGGGCAATCCAAAAAAGCGTTCAGTTGAAAAAAAAAAGTGTTCAGTTGAAAAAGTAATGTAAAACTGTTGTTTACAGCCTGTTTGGCAGCCACCTGTAATGTAATCATTTAATTTTGTGCTTGGTAATTACTACGAGGGGCTGCAATTGCTGCCCCAGTGTTTCGCCTAGCGTTCAAATAGGTGTGGCAGGTAATATATAATCTTCACCAGGAGTATTTCGCACTGACCATTAAGTCGTTCTCCTCACTTGATATCTAAATAATATAATAAGTCTTATATTATAGAATTGTAGGGCTTTACCCTTGTTTAGAGGGAACCCTTCCAGAAATTCTCGACGGCCGTAGGCTGAACCCAGGCCGAAGAGGGGGTTTGGAAATAGTTTTCAACCAGCAATTGACGCGCCTCGGTTAATACCTCACTAGCTGCATCATTGCCCCAAGCGCAAAGATGGTTCTTTCGTTCTTCCACTTCTGATTTTATAGTTCAGCTATCCTCGCCCCACGTTTCTTTCCTTCCGATGTGGGATTATCTTATAGCTGAGTATGAAATTTAGGTAATTTTCTGATGGATTCTGGACCGTTGTTTAGTGGACCACTTTCTGTATTAGCCGCCAAAGGATCAACGGCCCAGATTGATACAATAGGATGGCCGTTTTAAGGGTATGGCGTTACTTCAGTCGCCCGTTGAAGTGCTTGAATTCGAATAATGGATGATGGTAACGGGAGCTTCTCTCCTTTATTTCCGCTTGAGTTCCAAAAACTTCAAGCCCATCGATCGAAAACCTCTGTTTCTGTATAATTCCATTACCAGAAGAGACATTTGCTCGGCCATTCTCACGCAACAGTTCTCTCCGGAATTGAGTTCAAAATTTGTCTTTCCACAATTACTTCATGCTATAAACTCTTCTTCTTCGGTCTTGGATTTCCAGATAATTCATTCATGGATTATCAAATCCGGAAACTACAGCCATGGGTTTGTCAGAGATCGATTGGTGGCTGCCTATGCAAATTGTGACCGTCTAGACGATGCACGGAAACTATTTGTAGAAATACCATACAAAGATTTGGTCTCATGGAATTCCATGATTTCTGTGTTTTCGCGAAAAGGGAACTGGAGAGAGAGCTTGAAGGTGTTCTGTCGGATGAGATCAGAGGTGGGTATGGAGCCCAATGAGGTAACATTCATCTGCCTTCTACCAGCTTGTGCCGATATGCATTCATTTGATGACGGCAAATGCATCCATGGTTATTCTGTCAAATTGGGTTTTGCTTCAGAGCCTAAAGTTGTTAATTCTCTCATTAACATGTATGGGAAGTTTGGGTATGTTGATGCTGCTTGCCGATTGTTTAAGGCAATGCCATCGAAGACTGTAGTTTCGTGGAATTCAATTGTTTCCATTCACACCCAAAATGGGTTTTCGGAGGAGGTAATCGATCTTTTTAATTCGATGAGGAGAGCCACCATCAGGCCTGATCGAGCTACTCTCTTGACCTTGCTTTAGTCTTGTGAGGATTTAGCCACAGAGAGAAAAACAAAGGCCATTCATGGCTGTGTAGTGAATTCTGGATTCAATTCAGATGTGGCTATTACCACAACTCTTATAATTGTATATGCAAAGTCAGGGAGATTGGATGCTTCGCATAAAGTTTTCTATGAGATGAAAATTTTAGACAGAATTGCTTGGACCGCCATGCTTGTAGGCTATGCCATGCATGGGCATGGAAGAAAAGCGATTGGGGTCTTTGACCTCATGGTTAAGGAAGGCTTGAAGCCTGATCATGTCACCTTCACGCACATCTTAAATGCATGTAGCCATTCAGGGCTTGTCAGAGAGGGTAAAATTTATTTTGATGTCATGTCCAAAGTTTATGGAGTTGAGCCAAGGGTGGAACACTATTCATGCATGGTCGATCTACTGGGTCGCTCTGGGCTTTTGGGGGAAGCACTTAAGCTGATTGAGAGCATGCCGATCAAGCCAAATGCTGCTGTGTGGGGAGCATTGCTGGGTGCCTGTAGGATCCACCATAAGATTGAACTTGGGAAACAAGTTGCAGAGAAAATGTTTGCACTTGACCCATTGGACCCCAGGAATTATATTATTCTATCGAATATGTATTCAGCAGCGGGTTTATGGACAGATGCCTCAAGGATCAGGGCTTTCATGAAGGAGAGAGGTCTCAGAAAGAACCCAGGATGCAGCTTTATTGAACATGGAAACAAGGTTCACCGTTTTGCAGTGGGCGATCGATCTCACCCAGATTGGGAGAAGATACATGTGAGGCTAGAAGAACTTATCGGGAAGATGCGTGAAGCTGGGTTTGTTCCTAAGACAGAATTCGTGCTACATGATGTTGATGAGGAGGTGAAGGAGGATATGATCAATAAACACAGTGAGAAGCTAGCAATTGCGTTTGGGCTTCTTGTGACGGGTGCTGGCATGCCTATAATGATTACTAAGAACCTTCGAATTTGCGGGGATTGTCACAGCACTGCAAAGTTTATATCTTTGATGGAAAAGCGGATAATTGTCATCCAAGATTCAAAGCGTTTCCATCATTTTGCTGATGGATTGTGTTCATGTGGAGATTATTGGTGATCCTCTTCAGCCTTTTGAGTTGATTCATACAAATGACAATGTAATTGTGATGTAACAATCACCCAAAGTGGAAATTTTGATCATTTCAAAGCTTATTCAATTGAAATTGTGTACACTTAAAAGTCTCCTTGTTGATCTCCCCCAAAAGCAAACGAGATACACATTTTTTAACAGCAAACTTACAATTATACCATCTTGATTTATGATGTTCATATTAAAGAATCCAGCCTAAGATCTGTGAGACACACCAATTAAGAAAATTAAGAGAGAAAGATAGAAAGAGAAATGAAGAATCAAAAAAGATGAACACAAGATCTGAAAAAGAATGAACCCGTCTCTCTCTGAGGTTCTTTGCCTTCCTATTTATATCTGTGTTACATTGAATCTTTTACATTAAACTACCACATAATGTAACCACCTCAACAAGCTATTGACACGTCACAACTTCCTAACTAATTCACAGTGCTCTCCTCATAAATCTCTGTTCTAACACATATCAGAGCTGAAAGATTGGAAAAGCCTTCCTTCCAGCCTGTGCCATACAAGTGGGAATCATGGAGTAGACCTAGCCACTACTATTTGATCCATCCCTCTAACAAGATCTTATAGTTCAAATGCTCTTCCTTCTATGATCGAAACCATTCAATTTTGTGGGCTTATGGTTCTTTTTAGACCATTTTATAACTGTTGAAATGAAATGTTATAGATCAGATGGGTAGGATCAGCCAACCAGATGGCTTGGAGATCTTGGTGGCAGCATCAAAGGATGGGATCCAAATCCCTTGTGTGCACAGGCAGTTAGGTACTTTGGCTTCGTTGTCTTCCCATTGTCATGACAGAGTCTTCTCTTGTTAATAAATTCATCTTTACAAAAGAGCATCTCCATGGGGAATGTCATCGAACCAGGGCTCCCCTCAAGAGAGGAAATAAGAATTACTTACCTGGACATTTGGTATTTCTATTTAAATCCCATTATCACTTGTACAGGCAACACTTAAAAGGTTTTCCACCCTCAGATTCCTCCACTTTGAGCCCAAACAGCCATCCTGACTTGGGTGTGATAACAAGATCTATTGATCTGACCCAAATGACTACTTCAGCCTCCCGCTAGAGTTAAACTTGGAAGTTACTTCAAATGGGCAAAGCATTTGTCCTCTCCCAAATCACTTCCATACACCGTTCACACCTCTCAATGATGGGAAGTGGGAACCACAACTGCTGCTATGTTGAACAAGCCACTTCGACATTCACCATGCTAGCCTGTCAACCTGTTACTGTCATCACTAGCCTTCACCACGATATCCTCTGCATTTACTTAAATCAGCAGTTGTTGGAAAAATATTATGCCACTTGTGTGCATCAAAATACAGCCGATGCCCGAATGTGACACCAATGGACTGGACCCACTTGAAGTCCCTCCTTTTGCTTCTCTTACCAATGAAGTGAGCATTCACATGGCCGTCATAATCTGGGACCAAGCAAAAGTCTTTGCCTTTGCCATGGAAGTAGAACTCGACACCATCACCACCAAATAATGGGATCTTAACACATGTCTCCGGGCCTTTATAAGCTGTTCTGCGATCCAAGTGTTCTAAAATGGGCCTTCCATCTTCTATATCTTTTCCATGGATCAAAAGAAGTAACATAGTGTACATATTGAGAGAGAATTTTAACTAAGAAAACCTCCTTCGCAAGAACTAGAGAACCTCTGAAAGAGAGAAAGAAATAAGAATTCTAACGAAAGAAGAGAATTAGAGATTGAATGAATATTAGGATACTCATATGAGAGTACCTATCTCATATATATATAGAAAGAGACTCAATGAGAGTCGTTATGTAACATAGTTACAGAAATAGTCATTCTGTTATAATTTGTTTTAACCAAGGTTTAAAATGTTGGTGTTAGTGAAAATATCAGTTGTGCCAAAATAAGACATATATCGGAAATGTCGGAAATATCGAACAGAAATATTGTAAAATTTATAAAAACTTAAGAAGCATATTCTAATATAACTATATATGCACAAAGAAACAAATAGATTCATTAAAAATAATAATTTATTTTAGTATACTTGTATTTTAATATTCTTTAAAAATATACATGCATACATAATGGTTTTTATAATTTAACCGTATGAGTACAAGGGAACAATTAGATTATCTTCCTTTTATTCTTTTTTATCTTCAACTTCTTCCTCTTTTTTTTTTTTTTTTTAACTTTATTTGAAATTTATCATTTTTCTTATAATTTTTTACCATAATACAATGTCAATATTAGACAATAATACATTATAAAAGGGAAATATTCACTCAAACACACTAATATTATACATCATGTTGACCAAAAATTGAAATTTTATAATATACTTAATGCTTCATATCATTATAGGAATATGTCGTGTCGGTCTTGATAGACATGAACACATGTCAAAAGATATTTAAGATATTTCAAGATGTTTGATACCATGGTTATAACTATCTACTTGACTAATTAACCTACCAACACTATAAGCTATGCTTCTTTAATATCCCCCCTCAAGGTAAGAGGTGGAACAACTCTTTACTTGTGTTGAAACTTATGAAACTTTGAAAAAGATAATGACTTAGTAAATATATCTGTTGGTTGATCTTCAATAGATGCATAACGAACTTGAAAAACCTTTTGAAAAACTTTCTTACATATAAAATTGCAGTCGAGTTCAATGTGTTTGGTTCGGACATCAAATACCGGATTGTATTTTGAGTTCTTTGAGTAACATGAGTAGCCAACATAATAATTCGACTGTTGTGGATGCTAAACAATGATATTCGACATCAATAGACGAGGAAGAAATTGTGTTTTGTTTCGTAGTTGACCAAACCATTGGATTGTTTACAAAATATACACAGAAACCGCTAGTGGATTTGCAATCAGTTACATCGCCAACTTAGTCTGCATTGAAATGTGCTTGTAACAATAGTGGGTCAATAGTGTAATGGAGTGCAAAAAATGGGACTGTCTCAGTTCATGCATATATTGGCGCACATTGTTTATAGCAAGTGTGATATCCGAATGGTTTATCGTCAAATACATAAGGACACCTATAAGCCATCTATAAAAAATTCAATATGAGTATAATAAATCCTGTTAAGCAGTATATACGTTTGTGACTTATGATGAGAGTATTCCACTCGAGTGTCTTATAAAGTCTATTGCAAGGAAATGCTCCATTTTATCGAGACGTCTCATATCGAATTGTGTATGAATGAATTTGAAGTAACTGATTTATAAATTGATTATTATTTTCAGCTAGTAAGATATAACCACAACTCCATCCATAACCGGAGGGACAAAGACAAACAGTAATTAGCAAAGCATCGATTCATATCTAACAAATAAAAATGATCTGTCTGGCACATGTGAAATCCTAGAATCATTAAAAATTGTGAAAAATGAGAGTAATAAGCTCTGGGTGAGACTCCATGGCTTTGCGAAAATGGCAAACATATCTTAAAATTTAGAATCCACAAATCCTGGTGGTTGTGGCAAGAAGATATTTTCTCCAATAAAACCATATGAAAAGTCACTTTTTACATCCAGTTGTTGTATTTGTCAGTTGAAGTGAAGAGGAATTGATAAAACCAATTAAATAGTTGTCATGTTAATGACTAAACTAAACTTATCATAAAAATCCAGACCAGGTTGTTGGTTAAACCCTTTACTTAAGACCGGCTTTATAATGTGATATATTACCCGTTGAATCTCTTCTTATCTTGTAAATCTATCTGCATCCTATCAACCCGTGATCTTAAGAAGGTGGTAATAGCATTCAAGTTCCTTGTGGTTCAACATCCTAAACTAGCTGAGTGTGAAGACAAAGGCGTCTCATAGGCTTTGAAATTTCTAACTTTAATCTGGTTATCATAGGATGGTTATTTGAAATAATAGGTATAACGGAGCCTGAACCAGAAGAATGAGATACTTTCATAGTTGAACGTATGAGAGTCTTCAGTCAGATTGATTTTCGGATTATTGGGTGAAGACGATGACGCCCACCTAGCGGGTGAGGAAGATGACTTATCCAGTAAAGAAGGTAAAGAGAGAATTTGGAGCAAGAGGAATTTTAGGTAAATTAAAACACTCATGTGTATTAGGTGCAGATATAATTAATGGTCTCATCTAACGGTGGGAAGTGAACTGAGTGATCCAATGGCTGATCTATATCGGTTTTGATATATGAAGTTGCACAAATTGAAGAGAACCATTTCAAAATTTAAAATGGATGGTGGAGAATGTAGAAGAGTTCATGGTCACAGGCATGGTTGAACATGTGGAATTAATGGAGATCCATCAATAGAAGTTTAAGATAACTAACCATTTGTACAAAGAGTTAAATAAATGGATTGGATCCAAACCTAATGGGAGAGTTAATTATTGGTGTTGTGTTGGTAGCCATTGATTCTTGATTGAAGAACTAAACAAGATTGACGCAGCAGGACTTTCCAGATCTAATACCATTACAAAACAGAGAAGGAGAAAGAGAACCAACAGAGAAGAAATTCTAACGAAAGAATAGAATTAGAGATTGAACGAATACCAGGATACCCATATGAGAGTATTTATCTCATATATATATATATATATATATAT
>JAOXJP010000015.1:929103-948337 GCA_025762735.1 Platanus orientalis | reverse complement strand
CTCTAATTGCTATATGCCTATCCTAAGGCCATTGATGCTCCTCCCCACTATAAATTTTTTTTTTCCATTTATGGTAAACAATCCTCTAACATTTCAAGTTAGTTTTTAAGAGAACTAAAGGATACTATTTTGAAAGCCCTCTTTACTGTGCAAACCTCCATTGCCTACAGATTTCTAAGTTTTAATAGTTAGCATTCTACACTATTCTCTCTTATTTATTCTTTCATATTGAACTACACTTATACTATTGAGGAGATGTTGTGGTGAACATTTTTCCCAAGAGGAACTCACATTTGATTGAGTTTAAGGAGCACTAGAGCAAAGTACTTGGAGCTTGTGGGTAAATAAGGTACATCAACTCAACAAAGAGCATCTTACATATTGAGCAACTAGCAACATCAACTATATAATGATAATATTTGTTTGACTTTGCATTCATATTCATTCTTGCTATTGCTTTGCTTTCGCCGGAGACACTGGATGTAGAGTACACTCGCTAGAGACACTGAGTGTTGTAGTTTGGTTTGCTTGTGAACAAACAGTAGAGTTTTTATATCGACATAGGTTATAATAGTACCTAGATGAAATATATTTAAGCTTGATAGTGAGCTTTAAAACAATGGACATAGGTCTAAGTGCCGAACCACTATAAAACTTGTGTTTTAGTTTGTGATTGTGTGATTGTTTGTCTCTTCACTGCTATACTTTACATTATTCTTGTTTAACATATGTTTGATATTATCTTTGAGTAGTTACATCAAAGCATACACTCATTTATGTGAACATATTGTAAAAGGAATTAATAATAACCACAAGATAAATTAAAAATAATCAAACTAATTTACAAATCTTATTCACCCCCTTTAAGAATACTTTTGTGGCATTTCATAATTATTTTGGGATGAGAGAAAAAAATTGACAAGAATGTCCACATAGACGAAAGAGAAAAAGGGTGTGAGACTATTGTTTTATGTATATAAGATTATTTTATTTTAATTTTTTGGCTGAAATTCTTCATATAGTTGTGACGTGATGGGGTAAGATGGGATTGGATGCAACATCTTAGAGAGAGGCTAAAGTTAGAATGACATTAGGGTTGACAAATCAGTGCAAAAAAGTTACTTTTGACACTGATGTCTCAGCCCCGATGTCATTCCAATTTTAACCACTCTCTAAGTAGTTATACCTAATCTCTGACGTGACGGGCTGGATTGCTTTGGACTGACCAAGGAAAAATCATATATCAATAATAAATGGTTCGAAACACTAATGTGTCCCTATCAAACTTTGGTTTGTCCAACGTTCAGAACCTTCCCAACAATGCGGAAAAAGGGCGGAAAAAGTGGGAAAGATAAAAAGGCCAATAATGATATATATATATATATATATATAATTTTTGGTGACTAATAAAGGCCAATGAGGACATAATTAACATACCATGGCGACACCAGCCCAACCCCATTTCGCTTTAGGCTCGCTTGAGCCCTAACCATACTGTATCGTGCGGACAGCAGCCATAGAAATCGGTGCACCATGTTCTCATGCACCCGCCAAGCGCACGACATCGTCGCAACCCTTCTTACCCGTAAAACGCGCCGCCCACCCCACTCCCTCGCCCCACGGCGCCTCTTCTTCCTTCACGAGGAAGAAACCAAATTATACTCATTCCGCGTTCATTCCCAACCTTATTCTTCTCGCTTTCGCTTATTCGCTGCCGCCCTCTCGTCCAAGTCTGAAATGGGTTCCCTTTCTGCCCTAGAAGAGCTTTCGTTACAGTACCCTCCCGCTCGGAGAGATGAATCCGTGTTTGATGATTATCACGGTGTTCGGATTTCTGATCCGTATCGATGGTATTGTATCTAAATTGCAGATTTTCTCACCAGTTTAATGAATTCGACTGAATTCGATTTTTTCTTCCTCTTATTTTTCCGGGTAGGCTCGAAGACCCAGATGCGGACGAAGTTAAAGATTTTGTCGATAAGCAAGCGAATTTGACCGAATCGCTGTTGCAAACGTGCGAGACGAGGGAGAAGCTTCGCGAGCAGATTACGAGGCTCTTCGATCATCCCCGGTTCGATGTTCCGTTCAAGAGAGGGGATAAATACTTTTACTTTCATAATACGGGACTTCAAGCGCAAGACATCCTCTATGTGCAGGTTGGTGGGTCGAATCCAGTTAGACAGTTCAAGGGAAGAATCAGGATTATTTTTATTGGTTAGACGATTAATGGGTCGCCGTTGAATTTTTTTTTTCTTTTTTTTTCAGGATAGTTTGGATGGAGAAGCAGAGGTTTTGCTTGATCCAAATGGGCTCAGTGAGGATGGAACGGTCTCATTGAATATGCCTTCCATTAGCGAGGATGCCAAGTACTTGGCATACGGGCTTAGTTCTAGTGGCAGTGATTGGGTGACAATTAAAGTTACACGGGTGGAGGATAAGACCGTCGAGCCTGATACTTTATCCTGGGTGAGTATTTATGAGCGTAATTGTTGCTAATTACCATGAATGAAGAGATTAGTGAAATATTTTTGTTGGTGGGCCTGTGCTTACAGCCATCTATCTACTCGTTACAGGTTAAGTTTTCAACAATTAATTGGACGCATGATAGCAAAGGATTTTTCTACAGCCGCTATCCGACTCCCAAGTGAGGCTTCTGTACTAGTTCTCTTGCTAAGTAGGTCGGGACAATTTTTGCTTATATGGGTTTGTAGTTTTGATTTTATGATGATGGGAATTAATTCGTAGGGAAGGAGAACAGTTAGATGCTGGGACTGAGACGAATTCTAACCTCAATCACGAGCTCTACTATCATTTCTTGGGTACAGATCAATCCCAAGATGTTTTGTGCTGGAAGGATCCAGACAACCCAAAATATCTGTTTGGGGCCCAAGTCATGGAGGATGGGAAGGTAACACACTCTCTATTCATATCAATTCCAGTGAGAACATTGAAACAACCTATACTAATATCTGATTACTTTGTATTAGCTTGTTGTGTGGGCTCTTGTGACTTGTAGTTTTGGGCGACTATTGAATAAGTTGTAATTTGTTTGTTTACTTAGCTCTTGTTATAAAATGGTGCCCAAACTTCTGGAGTGATGCTCAAGAACAACATGTATATGGTATTTCCTTTTATGCGTTTGAGCGTACACTTCATGTCTCTGAGCGTCTATTTCCTAATGTTTCTAATTCTTGTCAAAGTCACTTTTTCTCTTGTTGAAAAGTGTAGTGACCTGTACCTTGTCTACTGTCAGAGGGAGAGGTGGCTGAAGAGGATGCGTTTGATCCTTGTTTTGTGAATATCATCCTGATCAGACATCCTGCTGTCATGCATAATTTGACTTATTCAGCAAGTCTTATGCATGCATTGGGTGTCTTGAGCTTCATCTTTGTAGAGTTTAGAGTGGTATTTTAGTTCTTAAAATGGATGACAAAACTATATATTCATTGGTTAAAGGGTGGAAAAAAAAGCTATAATGGATTTAGTGACATGGAGGGTCATATTTAACCCAAGCCATAATGAAATTAGAGATGTTTAGATTCCTTTTTTATTATTAATATTTTTTTAAACTTTGGATTATGCATGCCAATATGGTTGGGGAGGTGCTTTCCTGTGTAGATGGCTATTCTGAATTTATCTTGGGTGATTAGGAAGAATAAGCAAGTCTTGGGGTAGTTGCATTGCCCAAATTGACTAGACTGACCTTTATCACTTAAACAAATAAGAAGAAATGATGGATAGAGGAAACCTTAGAATGCCAAGTAGTCCACGCCTTTGTATCTTTGTCAATGATATTATCATTGACTTATCCATTTAAACAGAATTTTTATTGGCCTTTATGTTGATCTTGCAATGATGTGTATCTTAAAAAAATATCCCTGTCCTGTCCATGTTTTACGTGCCTCAACATTGCTTGGCAAAACAAGTTGTGGGAAGTGATTGGAGAAGTTCTCTCTATGCCACACAACCTGTCATAGTTTGCTCCATTCCATCACTCAATAAATAACAACCTCGTCTATCTGATATACTCTATCTTAAACTTACCACAAGGCAGCTCCAATAGGCTAATAGCTTGTTGATACCCCAGGTGTTAATTCATCCCTAGCACTTATTCTTATCTCCAAACCTTTGCTTCTACAATAACAAATGATACCCCAGTGCATCAAGGAAATGATTAGTTCTTATATCATCTATATGATGCAACACAATAGAGAAGATGCCCAAATTGATGCAGAAGATTCCCAAGAGCCTTAAATAATGATTAGATTTAAAATTTCGGAAGCAAATAAATCAAGAATTGAGCTTAGAACAAATACCACTAAATTTTAGAAATCCGAGAATAAAATGATAAAACAGAGATCATGAGGAATTAGAATGAGAAAAGAGTAGAAAATAGAATAAAAGAACCCAAAAGGCTATTAAAAAATTACATAAATACCCTTCTAACATGTCAAAAAATTCCAAACTTTTTACTGGAGTTTCTAATGTTTACAAAGGCTGTACAGTCCAAATTTCCTGGTATTTGAACAAGTTTTGATAGTTCAAATCATGAAATTTAAAAAAATAGAAGGTTCTTTAATGAATGTTTTAATGAAAAGCAGGAGGGAATCTTTGAAATTAAGATGGAATGAAGAAATGAATCATAGGGAAAATTGAAAAAGAAGAAGAGACTAAGAGAGAATGATAAGAAGATAATAAAGATATCTGAGAGAGTAAAGGGAGCTTGCGGCTGCACCTATAGAGGAAGAAGAGAGAGGTGAGAGCCATGAGTGGAGTCAACCCTTGGAGAAGAAAACCAAGTCCATAGCATACCTTGAGAAACCATCCAATTCAAACATAAAATCAATTAATCTTCATTGATTTAATTCATAAGGATGGGTGCTTTTAAATAGACTTACAACCTAAAGAATATAGAGAGTACACAAATTATAAAGTTGTTAAAAACCACTAAACTTGCAATCAAAGACTTACGAAAAACACACTTCCTAAAATCCTAAATTTACTAAAACACTTAGTTTTACTTGACTCAATACTTCTAAAAACACTATTTTTGCAACTATTTGAACCCCTATAATTTGGCCATTACATTCTCAAATCACCTCGGATTTGCGTAATCTTGGTCTTGTTAGAAAAGTAATTGAATAATCTTTCTAATGAAACCAAAATCAAGCTGTAAAGGCAAGTTTTGACCTTTGAAAAAGTGGGTTAAAAGTAAGTGACGGGATTACAACTCATAATAAAAAAAACTTAACTACCCATGACAATATTGACCTAATTACAAAATTAACCCACCCCTTAAACAATTAAAATAACCCATGCATGTCACAAGACATGAACCTTGTTCTCTTGTGTGGTGGCACATATAAGAATCTCTTTTTGTTGTCCACATCACTATATTGTTCCAAAATATTCTTTTGGTTTATCTCTGTACCAGCTGTAATCATGGGCTGATTTAATAATCTGCTTTTAAAGTAGGAGACTTGTTGAGCCTATTGTTGATTAACTTCCTCCCTTGATACTTGAGGCAAGGGGGCTGCTAGATGGAGATAGATGGATCAAGGGCTGTATTGAGCAGCCTCACTAGTTCATAATGCTTAATGGCACCCCAAAAGGCTTCTTTGGTTCATCGAGGGGGGTGAGATAAGGGATCCACTATCCCTTTTTTTATTTTCCTTGGTGACAAATGCTTCAGTGCATTGGTAAATAGAGCTTAATCATGTCGCCTGATTGAAGGTTTTTTAGTTGGTATCGCGGCAAATCCCGTATCTCATTTACAGTTTACCAATGATACCATATTATTCTTAAAGGTGGATGAAGTGTGTATCAAGATTTTGAAATATATTATGGTGTATGAGACTATTTCTATACTCAAAGTTTTGATGAAATCCAGCATGATTGATATTCACATGGAAGATTCTAGACTCTAGACTGAGTAATCTTGTGAATATGATTGGGTGCAATGCTAAGGAATGGACTCTAAAGTACCTGGGCTCCCACTGAGAGGATCCTTGCATAGAGTTTCTAGGACCTCGGTAGTTGAGGATGTGCGAAAGAAACTAACATATTGGAAAAAGTCTGATATTTCTTTGGAAGGAAGGATCACGTTGATTAAGGCTGCATTGTCAAACATCTTTGTGTATTATATGTCCTTATTCAAAGGCTTTGCAAGGTAGCCAAGAAAATTAAGAAGTGTCAAAGAGACTTTCTATGGGATGGTAGCCTCGGAAAGAAGGATCAACTTGTCAAATGGAAGGATGTGGGGAAGTCCAATGAGGGGTGGGGTGGGGATCAAAAGGATTTGGGAAAGAAATGTGACACTATGTGGGAGATGGTTGTGGTGGTTCATTATCGAAAGGGGTAGTGATGAGGACCTGAGAGCAAGCTAGGGCCCACACATGGCCATGGTGGGGTCCACACATTGAGCGATTTATGGAAGATGCATTGTTATATGGGTTTAGTAAGGGTCTTATAGGGGGTAACATTAACTTTATGTGTCCATGTAATAAGGCCAATAGTGCAAAGATTTTGGTTGTTTTTTTAGAGTAATCCCATTTTTGATGTTTAGCCCACTTTTTTAATGGAAAAAAACTTGCCCTTTTGGTTTGATTTTGGTGTCATTAGATAGGCTATTCAGTTACCTTTCTAACGAGACTAAGATTGCACAAATCTGATGTGATTTGGGAAAGTTATGACCAAATTACTAAGGAGGTGTTAGTAAAAATGAAAATAATGTTTGTTTATAAAGTCTTTCAATTGTCTTAATTTTTAAGAAAATCAGTTTTTTAGAAAGTTTTATGTTTTAAGAAAACTTGGCTAGCAAGTTTAGGATTTGTACGAAGTTTTCAATTTTAACAAGTTTCTTATTGTTTAAGGTTGTAAGCCTATTTAAAGGCACCTCTCCTTATAATTTTACAATGAAGTTGATTGATAAAAAAAAAATTTGTTTTCTCTCCATAAGAGGTGGAATAATTTTCTCTTATCTAAGCTATGGTACCAAGAGTGGAGACCTTGGTTGGTGATTTTTAAGGGACATGAGGTTGGTGATTTCTTCATAAGGTGTCTATCTCTTTCTCCTTGTTTGCTTAAACAATGCTTAGGTTGGTGATTTCTTAAGTTGAGGTTAGTAATTTTCTTAAGGTATACTTCTTCTTTATCTTCTTCTTTTATTCTTTATTTTTTTCTTCTTCTTTTTGAACTTCCATTAATAAAGCTTTAAATTTTCTAAATTTTTTTTAATTTTACCTATCAAAACTTATCGAAATTTTATGAAATTTTAATTGTAGAATTCTTGAACACGTCAGAATTTATCCTAAAATTTCAGAATTTTTTAACGTATCAAAGTGGTATTTTGGAAATTTTCGGTTTTTCAGTCCAAAATTATAGAATACCCTTTTAGGCTATTTTATTCTATTTCTTTCTCCCCTTCTGTTCTAATTTCTTCTATTATCTTTCTATCATTCTATTTCTTGTTTTCTCTTATTTCATGGCTACTTGTGATCAATATTCAATTCTTGATTTTATTTGCTTTTGCATTTTAATTCTATAATTATTTGAGGCCTTGGTGATTATCCTATATCAATTTTGGTATTTTTCCCTTTCGTGTTGCATCAGGTAGTTTATGGCAATCTATTATTTATGGTAGATATGGATGCAAATGGATGGGATTGCAATCCAACTCCTCTTCTGTCATCTTCTTTAATTTAAAGAAACATTATTCAAGTCATTCTATTGTTCACCTGTCATACTCATTTTGTGGTTGGAAATGGGACTAATGTTAGGTTTTGGAAGGACGTATAGTGGGGCAACCAAGCCCTATAATTTCCCTTTCTTCGCCTATTTTGTATTTCCACACAAAAAGAGGCTTTGGTTGTTGAGGTCCTCTATTCTTCTTAGTCTTGGATATCGATATCATTTTTTTTGGGATTAATAATGAGAGTTTTATTCCAACTGAGAAAACATGAGTAGTACGACTTAGCTGGGCTGAGAAGCGGATCCAAACCACTATCGAATTACAATAGTTTCCCAATCAAACATCTAGTCATTAAATTTAATAGATTTAAAGATGGGCAAGTGAGAAACCCAACGCTGCATTAGAGCAAAAGTCTTATATTGGAGTTTACTCAGGTTGGCCATTGCATTCCATCTAGAGGGACTAGACTAAAATAAGATGGGTATAGATCCACGAAGACCTTTTTGAGTGGAAGGTTTATTTAGTAGCTCAACTTCTTCTCTCAATGACATTTTTATATCCCATCACCTTGATAAGAAGGTTTGGATTGTTGAGTCTTTCTGGAAATTTCCTCAAAATCATTTTTCTACATGCTCACTCAATCTCCCCAAATTTTTTCTTCTTTCCTGTACAAAAAGATTTGGAAACCTATGTCTCCTCTGTAAGTTAAAGCCTTCACATGTACAACGTTACTTAACCGGTTAAACCCTATGGATATGTTGCAAAAGAGAAGACCTTACAAGGTGCTTTCTCCCCATATGTGTGTATTGTGTAGGGAGGATGGGGAGCTTATGATATGGACATTGGTAACCAGGTAACCAAGTGAGCCCCACATAACAAGTGGGTGGGTCCACAAATGTGAGCATTAAGTGTGGTCGTGTGGAGCATCATTGGGAGCTACTTTCTTTTATCTTATATGATTTTTCCAGCAAAATTATCCTATTTAGGAGTCTTTATTTAAAAGTTTAGTCGTATAGGGTCTTAAATGCAATTAGAGGAGTCTAAGGAGTTTATTTTATTTACGGGTTAGTTGTTATTTTTCTTTCTTTTAGGTTGATTTTATAATTTTCTTTGGTGGAGGATATTATAAAACACATCTACATGTTTAGAATGTCATTGATAGTTAAATTTGAATGAAAATTTTTTGGTTTTTTTTCTTATCAATGTTGAAATTTTAGCATGAGTGTGTGTGGTAGAACCAAAGGCAGGAATGGTTTCCCCTTTGGGGTTTATAGGAGCTAGGTGGAGGCCTAGGTAATCCTTTCTTCCATATTTTTTCTTTCTTAATTTTAGCTTACACTTGATGTTTTCTGCACATTCCACCTACAACATGCTCAAGAATTTTAGTCCTGCATCATTTTTGGTATCAGAGCCATGTTCTCAGTTGGCTCCATTCTAGTTGGGGTCTTTGGATTGAGGCCTAGACCAAGTATCTTCTTTATTTAATTCTTTTCTTCTTTTCCTTCAATTATTTTTTTGCTATCCATCACTTTATTTGCTATTCCCCATTTTTTATAAACGTGTCCTTCATCAAATCTTTATGAAAATTGACATGAACTTGGATTAATATATAATTTCTTGAAGGACTTCACCTAATCCCTTTTTTCCTAAAGTGTGTGTTGATTGTTATTTCCGAAAGATTCTTGCTTCTTCTCTTTATTTTTTTCCTTCCTTCGTGCTTCTCCTATTTTCTTCATCTCTTCTTCACTTTCTCCTTCCTTGTTCCTATTGTTTTGTTCTTTCGAACTGTCTCAATTAGCAAGGTACCTAGTCGGTCAACCCTATTTTTGTTTTTTTCTTTGTTTGGTGCAAACAATTTAGTCCAATGGGAATTGATTTGGTGGTAGATCTAGGAAAGTTAATTGATTCTAATTTTGGGATTTGAATTTCCAGTTCCGTCTTCACCCTAACAACATGTTGGAGGTTATTTTAGTCTTTGACTAGCGATTAAAAAAAGGAAGCTTGTACAAGGATTTGTGTATGGTAGAAGATCTGATCTTGGAGTAGAGGCCTTCACTAATGCAGTTTTGGCAGGATTTGTGTTTGATAAGAGGTCCACTTCAGGTTACTATACCTTTGTAGGAGGTAACCTTGTCTTTTAGTGTTGTAAGAAGCAACGAGTTGTAACCCAATTAAGTGTAGAGGCAGAGTTTTGAGCTATGACACATGGGATTTGTGAGATGCTGTGGATATGTGGCTTAGAGAGATGAGATTCCACTCTTAAGGCACTATGCAATTATATTGTGATAGTAAAGCCGTATTTAGCATTGCTCATGATCCAGTTCAGCATGATAGAAATCAACACGTCGAGGTTGACAGACACTTCATTAAGGAGAAGTTGTAAACCATGCAAATTTGTATTCCTTTCATGAAGACTGTAGATCAATTGGTTGGTGTGTTCACCAAGGGGTTGTGTAGTCCTAGCTTTAGCAGGATTATTGGCAAGTTTGGTATGTGCAACATTTACATACCATCTTGAGGGGCAGTGTTGATATATATGGGAGTACAATATGTAAGGGTATACTTGTACATTGGTGTATAGGGGCATACTTGTAAATATCCCTTGTATTTATTTCCCTTTTTGGAATATATGTCAATACGTATGGGAGAGTATATCCAATCTCTCCATACGATTTTCCTTTTCTCTCTTCTTCTTTCTCCTTTTTCCTTCTACAAACTTTAGAGGATTACAACACCTTAATCAGACAAATCCACTAATATCTCATGTGCAAATTGACTGCCTTGAATTTTTTTGCCCATAGCACCTTTACTTGAGGTACTGGAACCAAAAGTTTCATTATAGAGTGAAAGTTTAAATTTATAATATGATCAGAGATTCAGAATGTTCCCAATCAGAAGAAGCGTCTACCATCAATAAATTTGTTAATTTTGATGTTATATACCTTTTTTAAGGAATTGTACGCAATCCTTTCTGAATTAATAAACTAACATTAGGTTTTAAAAGAGAAAAAAAAAATAGATATTAAAAGAAAAAAAATTACTTATTTCTTATCATTGGTGTAGTACTTAATCAACTTTGGACCTCCGGACATATGTTTAATGATTTTTACAGCATCTTCTTGTAACCATAGGTACTACAAAGCCTTACAGAAGTTTCTTTGTCATTTCACTGGAAAGCATGTTCATGCCTTTATTTAATGATATATCATTATATTGAATTGGGTATTCTACATGAAATCGGTAGATCTTAATTGCCAAAACATGAAGTATTAAAGTTGCCCTTTCAGATTTACAGGCAAACTCTTCATGAACCTCTTGATTTACTTAGAGATTGCAGAAATCGTGTGAAATTATTTGCTGGCTGATTTTTTTTCTTCTTCTTTTAATCTGCAGTATGTGCTTCTATATATTGAGGAAGGCTGTGATCCTGTCAACAAACTTTACTACTGTGATTTATCTTCACTACCCATGGGGCTTGAAGGCTTTAGGGAGAGAAATGAGATGCTTCCCTTTATTAAGCTTGTTGACAATTTTGATGCAAGTTATCGAGCTATTGCAAATGATGACACCCAATTTACCTTTTTGACTAATAAAGATGCACCAAAGTATAAGCTAGTTCGGGTGGATCTGAAGGAACCAAATGTTTGGTCTGATGTCCTCCAAGAATCTGACAAAGATGTGCTTGAATCAGCTTATGCTGTTAATGGTAACCAAATTTTGGTGAGTTACTTGAGTGATGTCAAGTATGTTCTGCAGATAAGAGACTTGAAAGCAGGTTCATTGCTACATCATTTGCCTATTGATATTGGCACAGTTGATGGGATTTCTGGAAGGCGCAAAGACAGTGAAGTTTTTTTTGGATTCACTAGCTTTCTTACTCCTGGTATTATTTATCAGTGCAACCTGGGAACTGAGGTTCCAGAAATGAAGATATTCCGGGAAATTGTTGTCTCTGGATTTGATCGCGCAGAGTTTGAGGTTAATCAGGTAATTGTAAATCTACTTCTTGCATCTTTATGATTATTGCTGAGTTAGTAATTTTCACACAAGTTTGTGCTACATGGAATAGAAAAAGAAAAATATTGTAAGTGCTTTTCATTACATTGAGGAATGATGAGGACTGATTTGAGAATTTTATATTCTTGTGGAGAATAATACTATTTAAGTAGATATACTTTACCATTTTATATAGGCAAATGATGCCATAGTCCTGGAGCACTATTGCAATCCAAGTCTTGGGCATAAGGGCCATGATTTTTATCAAAGACAAAAGAACTCATGGTCTTCCAGGCAGCAGGTCGTGCTGTAATTGTAAATTCCTGTGGTTGTGGTGTCATTTTCTGTGTAATATACTCCTGTGTTTTGGATGTTTCGGTTCATAGGTTGGGTTGATTTTTGACTTGGGAGATCTTCCATGTTGGCCATCTGATTGGATGGCAGTGTGAGCGAACACTTCTAAATGGATCAAGTGTTGATATCGTATGCATGCCGGACTCTAACACTTAAATTTACGTTTTTTTTCTTATGTGTTTGACATGAATGAACATTTTGCATACAATATGAAATCCATCTTTTCTATTGGAAAGTTTCTATGTGGCAAAGATCCTTGGCTACGGATAACTATGTATCATAAGTTACTTCACTGTTTCACTGAATAATTTTCTTGCATGAGTCCCGGACTATGTTTTTTCCAGCTTGCTGAGTCAGATTCTTCAACACCCGTTGGATTCTGACTACGGTGTCCTTAGCCATGCAACTTTGTTGGATGATCCAGATACTAATACATTTTGCTACCTGTATCGTCGAGGATTTATTGAATTATACCTTAATTACTGTGTATCAATTCATTATTCCCTTTTATTGTCTTGTGAACTTCTGCTGTTATTCTCTTCTCTCTCTCTCTCTCTCTCTCTCTCTCTCTCTCTCTCTCTCTCTTCTTTGATAAAGATAGATTCCCTTGAAGAAACCGTTTCTTGATCCATGGTCAATAGGACTTCTTCATTTTCACCGTCTTATTCTTAATTGATTGGATCTTTGTTTTCAGGTTTTTGTAGATAGCAAGGATGGTACGAAGATACCAATTTTTATTGTATCTAAGAAGAATATTCTTTTGGATGGATCACATCTGTGTTTACTATATGGTTATGGTGGATTTAACATTAGCATTACACCATCATTCAGTGTTGGCCGCATTGTTCTTACAAGGAATTTAGGTGCTGTGTTCTGCATAGCAAACATACGTGGTGGTGGAGAGTATGGAGAAGAATGGCACAAATCAGGGTCACTTGCAAAAAAGCAGAATTGTTTTGATGATTTCATTTCTGCTGCGGAGTTTCTTGTGTCTGCTGGCTATACCCAACCCAAAAAGCTCTGTATTGAAGGTGGAAGCAATGGTGGGCTTCTTGTTGCAGCTTGCATAAATCAGGTATGGGCCTTTGAGTTATGACCTGATTGTGGTTTTTGGTTTCTTCTCTTTATTATAAATATATTGAATAAATCATACTCTAAATTTCAAAATTTTGTGGTGGCAGCGTCCTGATCTTTTTGGCTGTGCTCTGGCTCATGTTGGTGTCATGGACATGCTGCGTTTTCACAAGTTCACCATTGGTTAGTCTATATTCATTTGCTTCACAAGATTGCATATTTTTAATTCTGTATGGTGATTTAGCTATTTGTATTCAGGCCATGCGTGGACTTCTGATTATGGTTGTTCAGACAAGGAGGAAGAGTTCCATTGGCTTATTAAGTAAGAACCTTTTTGTTTAAGCTGTTTCTAGTGCATGATGTTTGATATTCTGTGTATTTTATTGCTTGAATTAAAATTTTAATTTACCAAAAAAAAGTGCATTTTTGTTTATGTGGCAAATCTCTACATTTTTTATCTGGTATTTTCTACTTTATTGGTAACTGTGTCAGCGATCTTGTCATTTAAGAGGAATGCTATGTGTTCAACATGTATCTATGCAGAGGTGTTTTGATAATTTTTCCACAGGGGAAGAAGAATTTACGAAACTACCCTCACCCGAACATGGAAAATACAGGTGGTGTGCAGAATGCTGTATTCTACTCTGGAATAGGGCTAACTTTTGAGGGCCTAGAACACACTGTTAATCATGTTATACTTTTGTTGTTTCATTAGTTAAATTATTATAGAGAATATAATATATGAACCGGTAACAGCCACATCTTAATTGGTTCCTCTCAGAATATTTGTCTGCGAGGGATTGGTAGTTCAGAGAATGTTTATCTATAACGAGTCTGGTTGTATATATGGATAAGTTGCAAGCCTATTTTTGCATTATGTGGCATTTTAAATACCTTGTGGAGTGGCATTCTGTATTTGTGTTCACATCTCCATAACACTTTCCTGGGGTACATAGGTGGCCCTGGTTGGGTCTAATCTTTGATCCTTTCAGTTCCAAGATTTGTTTCTTCTCACCCACTCAATAGTTCATGAGCTTGTGTTTTTAATTCTTGTCACTAAAAGCCAGAGACCTTTGGGAGGTGGAATATAGTTTAACATTTTCTCTCTCAGATACTCTCCGCTTCATAATGTGAAAAGACCATGGGAAGAGTCACATGATAAGACATGTCAGTATCCATCTACCATGCTCTTGACAGCCGACCATGATGATCGGGTTGTGCCATTACACTCACTGAAATTATTAGCTGTAAGTTACAATCTTTCTTCAGCTGTTTATAACTATTGTATTTATTATGTCAGATATCTTCTGTAATTTGTATTTTCTAAATGGTTTGCTTTTAGCCGCTTCCCTTAGGTTAAAAAGAATTATTTTAGAAGGTGATGCTTTATAGATTTTTTATTACAGAGGCTTCTAATAATAACTTGATTGAAATCAGTAGTTTTTTTGCATGATACCATATCATTGTTTGATTCCTTTGAGGATATTAAGTTTTATCATGTTCTGAGATCAGCAAATGAAGCGGCCCATACTCAATTAATGGCTAGGACTTGGACATCTAGTCCTCCTTACTGGCTGGTGAGGGTGCTGGATGTTGATGTTTCTGCTACCCTCACTCATTAGGGTCAGTATGCTGAAATTACCCTACAAAGGGTGTGACATAAATAGGCTATTTACTTTGTGTCTTTAAGTATTTTTACTTATATCTATTTTGTAAGCTCACGAGATGCTGTATTTAATGGTCTTCTATTGGAACCCTCATGGTGTCTGAACAAGGTGACAAAACCAATGCACCTTTTTTAACTGATTTTGCAATCTCTGTTGAGATATGAGGATTGTAATACCACTGGTTTTGAACCTGGTGATTGTTGGACTATTCATATATAGGCATAGCTCACAGACTACTGTTTTTTCTCCCAATATTTATCCGTACTTTGTATACTTACATTTCATTATCTTGTTTGCACTGGGGTTTGTCTTCTTGTCTCCCTCAGACCATGCAGTATGTCCTCTGCACAAGCTTGGAGAAGAGTCCGCAGACCAACCCAATTGTTGGTCGCATTGACCGCAAGGCTGGACATGGTGCTGGACGCCCTACCCAGAAATTGGTAACCGTTACCCAATATCACTCTTGATAATAGTTTTGGTGGATGAAATGAATAGCTTAGGCATGTTGTGATCCTATGAGTCTTATCCTTTGGCTTTTATATTGCAGATTGATGAAGCTGCTGATAAGTATAGTTTCATGGCTAAGATGTTGGATGTGTTGTGGATCAACTAATAAATGTCGATAGGTGGAAAATTAGAGATACACAGCTTGGCCAAAGACATACACTTGCACTGGAATTTGTATAATTGGTTGTAATGAGCCATTGCTTGTCAAGTTGTTGAAATTTGGATGAATGACCAAGGAGTTACTTTTGGTTGATTTTTGAGCCAGGTATTGTTAATAAAGAACATGATTTAATACCTCGTTACCAACTACGAAAGCCGGATTCTTATTGGAAAATAGTGTGTTATGTTTATAGATGGAAGAAACACAAAATTAAATTAGACTCTTTGAAGTTTCTTATCTAGATTGCTTGATTCTAGATGGAGGAAGGAGTCAGTATGGCCCATGATGAGAGGATACATTTATTCGAGGATAAGACAACTTTTGAGAGATTATTGCAATTGCATTTAGGAGAGTCGGGGGTTTTGGACTCGACCTTCATGGTCTCTTGGTCATTGGTCATGTGGAAAGACATACAGAAGGGGGCAGGGTAGTGTCTTATTATCTATCAACCTGAGTTTGGATCCTTTGCAACACAATACATGAAGATTTTCATTGAAGGCCCAACCACATGAAAGGCAAAAGGCATCAACAGGTGTTTGGGAATACATCCACAACAGACTAGAAAGGTTTGTCAGGGTTGCATAAACCAGAACACCCTAAGTATGCTTTTCCCCTATGAATTGGCAGGGCTGCAATGCTATCCCTACTCAATGTGTTATAGATGATATGCACTCCATGTTGTCTTGTGGTAACGGCTAATTTTCTTTCTTTTACTAGGAATTGTGGGTTAGAGCCAGTTATCTTTATTTTATTTTATATTCTTTTTCAAACCATGATTGGAATTAGACATTTACGGAAAACAAGTAGGAGCTTTCAGCGAAATTTAAGAAACATATTTAATGAAAAACTTGTTATAAATAAAACAATGTATTTCATGTGTGTTATGTAATTTGTTTCACGTGCATCTACCTCTTTGCCTTAAACCTAAGCTTAGACTATGATTAGACCTTTAATAACTAATAATCATGGCAAACCAAAATTATTAGTTATTACAGTTATTGGATATTAAACCTTGTGTAGTTTTTTCTTTTGCAAGAATAAGAAAGGCTCTCCTCATTCCTCAAGGGGTTGTCTATAGTTAAAGTCAGATGGTAATTACAAATATAACAACATCCACTAGAATCTCTTCTCTACACACAATACCTAAAAACCGAGTAAAATAAAGTGAAAAGAACAATCCCATAAACATCAAAGTTCATCTCACCCCATCCAAATTCAGTTACAGTGTGAGGAGGAGGAGGCATTATTGACACTTACTATCATCCAAGTGATTCTACCATAATTTCCACAATAGAGAGAGAGAGAGAGAGAGAGAGAGAGAGAGCAAAAAGGGCAATGGGAGGGTAACAAAATATTAACTCGTTACCTGTTTGAAGCATGCCTAGTGTTTGACAGTGATGAAAAGCTTAAACCAGTAGAAAATCGTTTTTTCTCACTACCACATCAAACCCTTGATTTGTGTTATTCTAAAAGGTCGCGGCTCCTTGGTCATATAGTTCGATCTTATGACAATATCTATGATTTATTATTGCCTACCTATTTTACTTAATGAAAATAAAAGATAAATTATTGTAATCCGAAAACATGCTTGATGCATAAAAGTAATGTTAGACCTGAAACCTTTGGAATGAGATGGCAGGAGTAGGAGTATAGTTAATTAGGACAGGATAATAACTACCCTATACTCCCTCCCCACGTGAGAGTAGGGGCTATTTTCCCATGGCTATATCTTTACAATCAAAACCATCAAGTGTACATAGTAAAAACTGCAAACACGGTGAAGGTTGTTCGTGTTAGGATGCTCCTTTGTTAGCTCTCATCCGTGAGATGCTCCTTCTTTAGCTCTCCTCTGTTAGATGCTACAGGTGCTATACTTTGTGATCGTGTAAACTGATTCTGGTGGTCTTCTCCTCTCATATTGGCCCCTCCCCTTTGGCGAGTTTTGGGCGTTTTCAGCCTTCCTGTGAGTTTTATTCTCTTGGGGGTTGTTTGGAGATGGAAGAGTGCATGGAGTAGGTAAGGGAGGATGAGGATGATCTGATAGGCCAGCTCCAAAACCTCATGACGTACGACCCTGAAATATTCTCAACATTTTCGAGAGGATAACTTGGACAGGTGGTCACTTAGTATGATAGTGAAGCCATTAGTGGAAAAGAGGGTGAACCAGGACTTGTTCTGTAAAATTATGAAACAGGCCTGGACCTGGAAACAAAAGTCATGATTTCTCCCCTGGATAATGGATGTTTTAGAGCGAATTTCCATAACAAGATGGATTTTTGTAAGTTTTGGACGGAAGGGTCCTGAAACTTTAACAAACGCATTATAAATTTGTCCATGAGGAGACCAGGGTTGAACGCGGATGCGGTTGAATTCTTTGAAGTCGAATTTTGGATTCAACTCCACGAGGTGCTGTGATAGTACTACATGGATGCTACGGCCAAAATGCTCACAAAACGCATGAGCGTCTTCAAACATGTGATCGTGAAGAGATGTCCGGGAGGTACTTGTGGGTGAGGGCCGCCATCGGAGGCGGAGCCAGGAATTTATCTTCATGGGGCCGAACTAAAACTATGATGATTACACAGGGTAAAGATAGATGGTAAGGAAAAAAGTGGAAAGGTATCGATTAGAAGAAACGATTATAAGGGGTAAAGTAAGGAAACAAGGTGAAAGGTACTACATTCAACTGTTACAGCAGTATTGTGTACACAATGGGTAACCATAAGTATGAAGTATAAAGTGGAGTCTATTATAAAAGAAAAATTAAGTAAAAGCTAGAATAAGGTTTACAATGGGAAAGGAGATGGAATGGTTGTCATGCTCTAAATCCCCTGATACATAGTAGTTTCCAAGACTCGACATTTTATCATCCTTCGCCTCCCTCTCTACACTCTGGTTCCCTCAGTTTTTTAGGAAATGATTTCACCCAAAATTTAAAACGAAATTTCTATAGCATAATGACTATAAAATGGATCATGGGAGATTAAATTTTAACCCTATTTGTGGGTATCTAATAGTCAAGAGATGTAGATCACTCCTAAAAATGAATATCCATCACCCAAATTGTGCACCTGTCATTAACATCCATCCATAAAATAGTTAAATGAATAATGAAAAATAATGGTTTGTTTAACAAATCCAAAACTAGTAAACTTAGCTGCAACGGTTGTCAAAAATAGTAAAATTCAAAAGATTTAATACAAAGCCTCCTATCAAATATCCTACTCTATAACTATATCTATAAGAAATCCACAATTAAAATTCACCCACTACCTGAATATTGGATCTTATGCTACATTGGAAATTAATTCAACTTTTTCTAGTCTCTAGTTAAGACTTTTTATGAGGTTGGTAAATTTTTTGGGTCAGCTTTGCAAGCTTAATAATTAAGTAGGGAACGTTCGAAAGTTAGGCCTTCTCGCAATTCAACATGCATATAATCATTACATAGTAAAAAGCATACAAAAGCATAATATTATTTAAGCAGACACATATTAATAAAAAGAAATACATACCATTGGCAATAATTATAAGAAGTCACAAAAAACACACTTATAAATGATAATCTCGACGTTTAGCTGACTTTCAATCATTCAACATATAAAGTATGAGAATAACTTACATATTTTAGTGAACATCAACTCTAGCATAAACTAAGTGAACTTTCAACTTGTAGGAGGCACTCAATTTCAATGAAAAAAGACATGTCAACATTTGGCTTATGTTGGACTATATTCTAAGTATACACTATTCTATGAACAAGTATTATTTATTTCATATAAATAA
>JAOXJP010000015.1:918279-929003 GCA_025762735.1 Platanus orientalis | reverse complement strand
AGGTAAAGCTTATGATAATTTATCTACTTGTCACAGGTTAAGTTTTCATGTATCAGTTGGACTCATGATAGCAGAGGATTTTTCTACTGCCGCTATCCGACTACCAAGTAAGCCAGTCTGCTGTGTTAGTTGTTTATAAACTAAATGGGTTCGTTCAGTTTGTTATAATTTTGGTAGATATGGATTTGGAACTCTGAATTTATGAAGATGGGTATTGAATTGTAGGGGAGGAGAACAATTAATTGCTGGGACTGAAACAAATGCTAATCTTAATCACGAGCTCTGCTATCATTTATTGGGAACAGATCAATCTCAAGATGTTTTGTGCTGGAAGGATCCTGACAACCCAAAATATATGTTTGGGGCCCAAGTCATGAACGATGGGAAGGTAACAAGCTTTCTACTCATATCACTTCCTGTGAAAACATCCTATTTTAATCTCCTGGTGTGACTTCATATTAGTCTGTTTTGGAGCACTTGTGGGTTGTATATTCGGTTGCTTCTTTTTTGAAGTGGTGGTCATTTGATTGTTTCCCTATTTTATCTCTTAAATGGAACCAAACCTCTGTAGTCTGTATATCTTTTCGTAGTGCGAATTTGATGTTCTATTAGCTGAAGGTTCTACTTGTTGTCAAAAGTCACCTTATTTCTTGTTCATAATGCAAGGACCTGTACCTTTCTTCTGTTAGAGGGAGGGCTGATTGAACATTAAGCAGAGCCTTTGAGATTTCTAGGTACGAAAGAGGATGTATTTGATCCTTGTTTTGTGAATATGATTTTAATATGACTTCTTGGTGGCACACATAATTTGGCTTTCAACACTAGATAACTCAGATTTACGGCTAGTATTATGTATTCATTGTCGCCAGTATCTGGTTCAATGAGTGATTATTTTGGATTGGGTGAATAGAGCTGCAGAGCGGAATTAATTTAATCAGAAGAATGCAGGTACTGAAACCACAGTCTCTTTATATTGGGAAATTATCATGCAATCAGAATGGTCCCAATCAAAAGAATCTTCTCCCATTAATAAAATTGTTAATTTTTTTATGTTGTTACATACTTAATAAAATTTATTTAAATAAGTAAAAAAGAAATTCAGTGCTGATCATTGGGTTAGTACTTCACTAGTCTTTGGTGCATCTATCTAATGATTTGTACAGCATCTCCTTGTGGTTGTAGTACTACAAAGCCTTTTGTTAGTTTCTTTGTTATTTCTAGAGATCAAGTTCATGCCATGGCTTTATGGTGGGATCATATCATGGAACTGAATATTGTAAATGAATTAAAGTGCTTTATTGCTCCAACATCAATCATCAAAGCTTCCCTTTTGATTTCGAAGCAATTATGACTCAATGATATAGTCTTCATGAACCAATTAATGTACTTAGAGATTGCAGAGAATGAGTGAAATTCTCCATTGATTAACTAATCCTTTTTTCTTTTTCTTTTTTAAATCTGCAGTATGTGCTTCTTTATATTGAGCAGAGCTGTGATACTGCCAATAAACTTTACTACTGTGACTTATCTTCACTACCTAATGGCCTTGAAGGTTTTATGGGGAGAAATGACATGCTTCCCTTCATTAAGCTTGTTGACAATTTTGATGCAAGTTATCAAGCTATTGCGAATGATGAAACCCAATTTACCTTTTTGACTAATAAAGATTCTCCGAAGTACAAGTTAGTTCGGATTGATCTGAAGGAACCAAGTGTTTGGACCGATGTCCTCCAAGAATCCGAGAAAGACGTTCTTCAATCAGCTTATGCTGTTAATGGTAACCAAATCCTGGTGAGTTACTTGACTGATGTCAAGCATTCTCTGCAGATCAGGGACTTGAAAACAGGATCTTTGCTACATTATTTGCCCATTGATATTGGCACAGTTTATGGGGTTACTGGAAGGCGCAAAGACACAGAAGTTTTTATTGGATTCACTAGCTTCCTTACGCCTGGTATTATTTATCAGTGCAACTTAGAAAATGAGGTTCCAGAAATAAAGATATTCCGAGAGATTGTTGTCCCTGGATTTGATCGCACCGAGTACCAGGTTGATCAGGTAATTATAAATCCACCTTTTGCACCTTAATGTTTATTTCATTAGTCATTTTTTGCTCAAAGTTAAAGCAATATAGTTTTTTATCATCCTAAGCTCTTTCTTGCATTGATGAACGATGAAGACCTATTTGAGAACTCTATGTTCTTGTATTTTAAGTAGGCGAATGATACTATAGCGCCCTTGTGTTCAATCAAAATTCAAGTTGTCTGCTTAAGGGCTATGACTTATTTGTCGACGGTAAAAGATTCCATGATCTACCAAGTACCAATGCATCAGGTCATACTGTAACTAATCCTGATTGTGGGCTGTGGGCTGTGGGCTGTGGTGTCATTCTCTTTAAGTATACTCTGTGGCTATTGTATGTTTTGGTTCATCACACTGGGTTTTCTCTCAGACTTTGGTGATCTCCTAGTTGGGCCCTCTGATTGGGTGGTCTGGACATAATTAATTTGTTGCTACCTGTACAATTAAGGCTTCATAGAGTTATGCTTAATGGTATTGGTGTAGCATCGCATTATTCTCTTTTATTGTGTTGCATACTTCTGCTTGTGTTCTCCATCATATGTAGAATCTCTCTCTCTCTCTCTCTCTCTCTCTCTCTCTCTCTTAAAGATCCTTTCCCTTAAAGAAACCTTCCAGATCCATGCCATATTGGAGTTCTTCATATTCTATTACTACTATCATTTTCTGATTGGACCTTTACTTTCAGGTTTTCTAGCTAGCAATTGTTATTATTGTTGTTGTTGTTGTTGTTGAATAATTTCTGATAGGATCTTTGTTTTTCAGGTTTTTGTAGCTAGCAAGGATGGTACCAAGATACCAATGTTCATCGTGTGTAAGAAGAATATTCTTTTGGATAGGTCACATCCATGTTTATTGTATGGTTATGGTGGATTTAACATTAGCCTTACACCATCGTTCGGTGTCTACCGCATTGTTCTTACAAGGCATTTAGGTTCCGTGTTCTGTTTAGCAAACATTCGTGGGGGTGGAGAGTATGGAGAAGAATGGCACAAAGCAGGATCACTTGCAAAGAAGCAGAATTGCTTTGATGATTTCATATCTTCTGCAGAATATCTTGTTTCTGCTGGCTATACCCAGCCCAAAAAGCTATGTATTGAAGGTCGAAGCAATGGTGGGCTTCTTGTTGCGGCTTGCATAAATCAGGTATGGACCATGGGACCAGAATACCCAATTGCTTTATGTGGTTTCCTCTCTTTATCCTAAATATATTGAATAAGGTACCTTTAAATTGAAATTTTTTGCGGTGGCAGCGACCTGATCTTTTTGGCTGTGCTCTGGCTCACGTTGGTGTCATGGACATGCTGCGTTTTCACAAGTTCACTATAGGTTAGTCTATACATTCTTTTGCTCACTAGCTACCATTCTTTTAATGGTTAATGGTGATTTAGCCTTATGTATTCAGGCCATGCATGGACTTGTGATTTTGGTTGTTCAGACAAGGAGGAAGAGTTCCATTGGCTTATCAAGTATGACACTTTTGGTTGTTAATGTTTCAAAAACTTTATATTTCTGATTCTAGTATTTTCTGCTGTATCTTGGTTATTGTTCAGCTGCTAAGATCTTATATTTTCAGATAAATGCTAGCCTACTTGCGAGAGGAAAATGTAATATACATGCTTCTTGTGTTTGACATGTTTCTAGGTGGGGGTGTTTTGGCATTATAAACAGGGGCAACAATAATTTGCCACCTGAACACATGTCAAAATATATGAAAAATTGCAGAGAATATATTATATGAAACTGCAACAGCAGCTCAATTGGTTCCCTTCAAAATATTTTTCAATGTAAGGGATTGGTATTTATAGAATCAAATATGGTTCTATATATAGATAACTCCAAGCATATTTTTGCATTATTGGGTATTTTATTATATTTCTTTCTAAATTGTAGTCCTGTTCACATCCCATTCTCTTTCCTGGGCAATTAATTATGTGACCACGGTTGGTTGTATTCACAAAGAGCTGTGATCCTTTTAGCTCTTTGTATGGTAAAATGTATTTGTTCATTTTGTTTCATCTCACCCACCAAATAAGCTTATGAGCTTCTGTTTGCAATCTTTGCATTGTAAACTAGTTTAATTGTTTCTCTATCAGATACTCTCCGATTCATAATGTGAGAAGACCTTGGGAAAAGCTGCATGATAAGACATGTCAGTACCCATCTACCATGCTCTTGACAGCGGATCATGATGATCGGGTTGTGCCATTACATTCATTGAAGTTATTGGCAGTAAGTTCTTCATTATCATTTTATGGCAGTTCTTAGCCCTAATATATCATTTCACTTTGATTTATCTTATGCAGATCTCTTTTATAATTCCTACTTTTCTAGATTGTGTGATATTAATAGTTTAGACTTTTAATCTTATTTGTGCCTTCATCTATTATTATGAGGTGGCATATTTGATGGTCTTCTGTTGGAACCTTCTTCATGGTGTTTAAACGGTGTGACAAAAGCAATTCATCTTTATGCTATGCTTATGTAGTTGCCGTATAAACATTGAGGATGCATTGACTACTGGTTTTTTGCAACTCGTGGGACTATTTCATATGTAGCTCACAACTTACTGCATCTTGTCTGATATTTAGCAAACTATGACTGGCATTTATCTTCTTTTCTCTCAGACCATGCAATATGTCCTCTGCACAAGCTTGGAGAAGAGCCCACAGACCAATCCAATCATTGGTCGAATTGACCGCAAGGCTGGACATGGAGCTGGACGTCCAACCCAGAAAATGGTAACCCTTTAGCTCCAATTACAACTTTGTAGATAAAATGAATAGCTCACTGACGGTATGGTTTGATGAGCTTGGTCTTTGGATCTTACATTGCAGATTGATGAAGCATCTGACCGGTATAGTTTCATGGCTAAGATGTTGGAAGTGTCATGGATCGACTAAACAACAATGATAGAAGGAAAATCAAACATACAGAGTTGGCCAATGGCATACACTTACCTGGAACTCTATAGAAGTAGGTTGGGAGCCCTTTGCTTGAAAAGTTATTTTTCTTGTTGACATATGGTCAAGGAGTTACTTTTGACATTATCCTTGAGATCTTGGTAGAAACGTGCATGTGGGTAGCCTTGGGGGTGAAGGAGTTACATTAAGCCTGATAATTGTTGAAGGACCTATGCCCCATTATCAACTCTGAAAGCTGGAATCTTGTTAGAAATTAGTTCACCGTATTTCTTACTGAAAGAACAAATAATTTAAGTAATCAAACCCATTGAATCTTCGTTACGAGTAATGCTTTGTGTGCTCGTAAGGTGTGAGCTTTTTTTATTATTAGTTAATAAATAATAGAGATTAAATTAAGTTGAAAAGGTCCTTACCCAGTGCCCGTCAGTAATTATGGGGTGCTGGAAGGGTTGGACGGGAAACAGACCTAGCATTTGCTTTTTTACACAAAGTGGCTTCTCACCGGACTTGAACCTGCATGCCCAAGCCACTACCATTGCACCAAATTAAGTAGTATTTATTAAAAAAATCAGTAAATTAGTATGCACGGTCCTCATTTCATCCATGGTGGAATATGTTGAATTATTGTGGACAATATCTATGCTACACTTGCCAACGGTTCAAACTGCTTGTGATGAAAGTCCGAATCACAACAAAAAATACAAAAAATAAGACACGGTTGAGGAGGTTGAAGATGATAATAAAGAGCTTATTAGCCAAGCAAGGCTGGGATCCTCACCCACCGTAATTCTCCCTGGGCACATCTAATGAAATCTATATACTTTCCTTCGTATCCATTCTTTCGAGCTAAACGCAAAATATAGGATTGGTGGGGAAGGAAACATCTTCGAAAAGATCAAGATCTGCTTCAAAGGGGCTGCACTAGGAGATTGAGAATTGCCGTCACATTGATATATGGAAGGATGCATTACTTGTATCTGGGCTGATAAATTCTAACCCAAAAGAATGGAACCTCGATCTCATCCAAAGTTTTCTCTTCCACAAGCTAGTTTAATAATCCCTTTAAGCCCATTCATTTCTGAAGACACCCGTATGGCGAAGTTTTCAGTGAAAACTGCATACAATCTCATGGCGGCTTACTTAGCCAACTCAATTAGGATACCTCAAACCTTGTCTGGAATAGAATATGACACATGAAAGTACCCCTATGGTTCGTCATTTTATATGGAAATCTTGCAGAGAATTCTCCCAGTCAAAGGACTACTCAAAAGATCTATAGATGTGGATCCTCCAAGTGTAGTGTGTCATAGTGAGCATGAATCTTTGGAACACTGTCTCTTATATTGTCCTTTTGCTACTCAAGTGTGACTATCTTCTCACTTGGGTTTAAGAATTGAAGAAAACAATTTTCAGGATTTTGCATAATGGTTTAAAGAACGTTTATCGTAGAAATTATCTTTGAAAGAATTCCCAAAGTCTAGCCATCATTTGTTGGCACATTTGGAAACATCGAAATGATGTCTACTTTAATAGACCTCCTATTTGTATTATTGATGTGTTATGTGTTGTTCGCATGGATCTCCAAGACCTCCAAGCACTTAAGAATAAATCAATGTTAGATCCCGCATAATCTTTTTGTCTACTGAAGGATATGAGGTCCCGCGTAATCCTTACAGCCAATGGACAATCATCAATGTAGATGCAACAACTTTTGTTTCAGAAAGTCTATCGGGACTCGGTGCAAGTGCTTTAAATGTTTAAAAAAAAAAAAAAGTGAATACATTTTCACACATTCAAATAAATATATGGGTTACTGACAATAAAATATAGTTTGTCTAATTCTCAATCAAGTAACTCAACCATGATTATAATTATAATAAACTAAACAAATCATAGAGATATAAACATGATATTTAATAGAAATACAAGAATATAAATCAACAAAATAAACTAAAACACATATCAGGATGATATTATCGCAAGCAGTAAAATACACAGCCATGAATAAACCAGAGATTGCAATTTCTTTTGGTGCCACTCGTGGTACTTCACTACCCTTAAAGTAGATTTGTCAGACTGTCTCAATGTAATGGTCTGATTCAACATCCTCCTCCAAAGGATATACCAATGAATAACCTTGTTTTGCACAACAAATGAGTCTACACTAGAACGACTCTGACGATTATTTTGTGTGTAGATCAAATTCTCAACAAAATAAAGTCTAAAAATATCTGAAATATTCTGCATTTTTTCTTTTACAAAGAGCTCTTTTTTGTGTATAAAATGTGAACCGCCTACACAAGAACCTCCCACCTGTACATGTTTCCTTATCTTTTCAAATAGGAAAATATAAAGTGCTTTAAACCAGAACATTGGGCTGCCCTTGGTTGCCCAATGTTTGGATGTTACCAAATTCATTAAATATGTTATTTATTATAGAGAAAATACCTAAAACGTAAACCTTTGTGCTTTCCATTTGGGTTGCACAAAAAAAAAATTACAATATACCCTTGGTGAAACTTATAATTATTGAAAGATTTCGTTTTAAATCTTTAATATCTACTAAATATAACAATCCCCACTAGATTCAAAATTGAATCAAAATATAAATAGAGTGTAAAACCACTTTAAAACACAAACTCATGCAAAACATGTAAATCATATAAAATATGTAAATATGTAAAACACACACAAATCAGCAAAAGTTATCTATACACCAAAGAACTAGTGCAAGAGATGTATATGCATCAATGTTCGAAGACTATGAATCAACCCTTGGAAACATCCTACAACCCATGAAAGTATGGTGAGTCTTAGGTTTATGAACCAAACTCCACTATCTTAAATCAACTAAGAATGTCATCCACATCTTTCATTCACAATCTTCATCGTTCTATCGGATTGGTACTATTTTGGCCGTGCACCATGCCTAAGTGTTCATGAGCATTCTAGATAACCAACTTAAGTTTTCATAAGAAGCAGCCACACCGCCACACTTAAGTAGGTGAATTCATCAAGTGTGCACTGTAAATAAATATAACACCATATAAGTTATAGATTCATTAAAGTCTTGTCTGTTATAAGTTAAAACATGGGAAAAGGAGGAAAATTGTACTTTTTTCCCAACTTCATGCAGTCTGATGCATGGGGATACTAGATGGGAAAACTTGGTAAAATCACCTAGGATATTGAACCTTTCCCTTCATGTTGTCTGATGCATAGGGATATTAGATGGGAAATTTTGGTAAAACTTTTTAGGGTGTTGAAACTTTCTCACGTTTTCCCATTTTTTCATATATTTGCTCACTCATCTATTCTTACAAAAAACGATAGGAAAAAAGAGGGAAAGGGAAGGAAAGGAAATGAACAGTGACTTTTCTTTTCCTTCCCTTTCTCTCATTTTCTTTTGGTAGTTTTATTTTTCCCTCATTTTCCCATGGTTTACCTTGTAATAGACAAAGCTTAAGAGTATATATATTTATTCTTGTACATTACAATAAGCATTGATTGCATCATAAGGAATGACACAATAACAATATCATGCGAGTCGCCTAATGACTTGTCCTTATCCATATGAACATATTTTATGGGATCATCAATTACATAGATTAGGCTACCATCACCATTGACTCATGATCTAGGTTTTAACCCATCCCCATTGATGTCTATCCACCAACCCTTTGGTTAGTAGTATAGTTAGAAGATCTGTTGTATATCTCTTTGATTATGTGTAGGGATATAATCCTATCTGACACTGATTACCTCACATTATTTGAGTATATTGCAACTTGGTCATCACAATATAATAACACTATTACTTTACATATTTTGTCCATAGAGGAACAATTCCCAACATATTTTCAAATCATTTAGCTTTCATTAAGCCATTTAGCTTCACAATTTGCTTTCTCTAAGGTAATAAAATATAAATTCATGATTGACATATGTCGTTGTCTATATTTCTTTGTTGATTTTTAGAAATCTATCCACCTATTGGAATAACACATAAATACTTTTGGAATTCATCAACATTACAGTACTTTAGTACTTATGGTATATCAATACAATAACTAATCTAAATAGTACTTCTCAAGTATTTCAGGATTTGCATTATTGTAGTCCATCTTTTTATTTATTTAGCCAAGGACTCTCTCAAGTGCAACTTTGACCTTATAAGAGTATTTACTCTTACATATTAGCTGCCTCACTACATTATATTTTCAGAACATCATATTTGAACATTTCTTCATTTCATTTTTAGTATGAAATACTTTTATTTATTATTTAGCAATTCATGAATTATTTTTCACTATCTTTGTTAAACAAGTTAGAAAAAACATTGATTTTTCACTTCACTTATAAGTGAACATTTTATTGAAATGTTTCCAAGATTTTAGTATATCTTATTAAGTGAATTTGCATTTTCTTTATTGTTTTAGAGCCTCACATTGCTATTGTAGTTCATACATGTTTTGATTCAATATCTCTCAAATATTACAAAATAATAGTCTCAAGTTAGTGAAATTTTATGAAGAAAATAAAAGTGTTTTAAATCGAAATGTGGGGTTGTCCTTGGTTGCCCAACGTTTGAATGTTACCAAATTCACTAAATATGTTATTTATTATATTTATAAGAGATAATACCCAAAACGTAAGCCTGTAAGCACCTAATTTTGGCGCAACTCCCGGTTCCGGCGCTTCTCTTCGTATCAGTAGATGGGCAAAACAATCATTCAGCTATTTGTTTTAACCCACCAGCTAAGACTCTGACTGAGCTAACACCCAACTCCAAATTAACCATACCCCTCTCTCATTTACCATGTTTTTATTATCTTTATAATTATTATTATACTTATTTTTTTTATTTTTTATACTTTTTTTCATTATTTTTTTTGTAGCATTTACTGTTAGTAACATATTTGACTAATTCTATTTATTTATTATTATTATTGTATTTATTTATTTTTTGGTAGCATTTACTGTTATTAACATATTTGATTAATTCTATTTATTTATTATTATTTTTACATGTACTTATTATTATTATTATTGTTGTTGTTGTATTTATTTATTTACTTATTTATTTTTTATTCTTTGGTAGCATTTACTGTTATTAACATATTTAAATAATTCTATTATTGTTTTTACATTATATCTATTTGAAATTAATTATTATTATTATTTTTTTCAAACCAGTTTACTTAAACCATCCAGGCCAAGGTTATCTAAGCCTAAACCAACCCAAAACCCGAGCTAACCTCACCCAAACTAGCCAACCCAAACTAGTCCCTTTGTCTTTTTTCCCCTTTTCATGAAAACCCTAGAACCACCCAAAACAAAATGATGGATTCAACTCTTCTTCGAGGGAGACCAGGAGCTCTCCCTTCAACCCCCTGATCTCCTGCCTCACTTGTCAATCCCTCTTTTCTCCCCCACCAATTCTCCCCTCTCTCTCTCTATTGTGCTTCTCTCTCTCTCTGTTATCCCTAACATCCTCTCTCTCCTGCACCCTATCTTTCTCTCTCTTCACAGGCCGAAGCCTAGCCTGACCTCTCCAACGGTCATAACCCAGGCACAAGCTGATCAGTGACTGCCTTGGAGACCCCCAGGACGTTGAACCCTCTCCTTCTATAAAATCCTCAATAAACCCAAAAAACATGGGAGGAGATCCTTGAAAGGGAATCACAAGGGGAAGCTCATTCAACAACCAAAGCGGGGGGG
>JAOXJP010000015.1:887815-914256 GCA_025762735.1 Platanus orientalis | reverse complement strand
TATATATATATATTGATAAAATTTACAGAAAAAAATGGATGAGGAGATGACAGTTGATAGATTCGAACATAGCAGATAAGAGACAAGACAATGGAAGAGCAATATAATTTTAGGGTTTCTTTACATTTAAACTTTTCACAGCAGATTAAAGGGCGTTATGATAAAAATACAGATTAATCGGATGAACTCATTCGAGTTAGTGAGGAAACTCAATCAGGAGCGGAGCCAAGATTTTAACGTAGGGGGCAAGCCAAAGGATTAAGTGCACCCCCTTAATGGGTGCCAACAGTGTACCTACAATCAAAGGGCGATACATCACATCAAAAAGGTGAAAAACACCCCTAAAAAGGTGTAAATCACCTTTTCAATGTGACATGTCACTTATTGATTGGGCCTGAAATCCTCTATGTCACTCTCCTTGTGAGTCACTCAACAGCGACACAAGGGGGGATCAACTCAATTTTTGAGATGTCACATCACCTCCAAAAAGTGAATTGATTTCCCCCTTGTGTGGCTATTGAGTGGCTCACAAGGGGGTGGCGTAGAGGATATCAGCCTATTGGTTGTTGGCACACTATTGGCACCCATTATGGGGTGCACCTAATCCTATCCCAGGCAAGGATTTTCTCTGGTCTCAATGGATAGGTACCACTCCATTAACAATCAGTGTGTGACATGTGGCCTGGCAAAGGGTAGTGTTTGAGCCAATAGATGTTTTGTCCATTTGGTGTCCTGGACACCAGGTGATTTCATATGGAATAAAATGGGTAGCGGTTGGATGAAATTTTAAATTCCCACCGATTTTCTCCAGTCTTAATGGATAGGTACCACTCCATTAGCAATCAATGCGTGGCATGTGGCCTGGCAAAGGGTAGTTGCCCCCTTCAACTGCACCCCCCCTGCTCTTATGTGGCTCTGCCACTGAACTCCCGGTGACCAGCCTGCTGAGTTGGCCAACTAGGAACTCTGCCAAGTTGAGTAACTCGATTAAGTTTCCCTGTTAACTAGCTGGTTTTAAAACAATTTTTGCTTTGAAATTCAGTTGGTTCTCACAAAACCGAGTCACTCAATTCAAATGCTGGTCCACCACCCAAGCTCATCCACCCCACCCAATTGGTTTGATTTTTCTAACCATGGCAGAAACTAAGCTGTGACCTTCCTGTCTATGAATTTACTATATTATGTTCAGAGTGAAAAACTTACGGAATACAAGTGGGTCATCCATGAAAACCCTCATCATCTCATATGAATTCCCAATCGAGTACTTCATCCCTTGAAGTTGGGAGCTAAGATTACCCAACATAGCCCCGATTTCCAGATAGAAAGTTTGTGCATACTCATTTAAGCCCTCCAAACACTTCCCGGTCTTGTTCTTAACGCTAAATACTGGACAACATCCAACTGCTGGGACACTTATTATGGCGAATTTCCGAGCTCCAAGGCTGAATAGATCCTGTCACATCAACACAATAATTCAAATAATGTACTAGAAGATACCATCTTATCAACCAAAACATTAGTTTTATAAACTAGGTTATTATAATCATAATTGATTAAATTGAAAAAGGGAGAAATGTAAAATTGATTTCTTTGTTTAAATCTTTACAATTATGTACATATAAAACAAAAAAGAATTTGAATTTGAAATGGTTATATAACCATCCCATGAAATAAGTTACAACTAATCATTAAGTTGATAATATTTGAATTTGTAACTAGTTGTAACGGCTGGCTGGCTGACTGAAATAGACTGTAACATAACAGAATTTGAATTCAAAAAACTCTTAAGAATAATCAAAATCATCATCAGTCATCTCAGTAAACTAGCTGAGAGAGAAAGAGAGAATTAGAAGTCACCTTTAAGTGGCCTTCGTACTTGCTTGTAACAGTGGCGAAGAACTCCTGATTGGAAGCAGAACCATTAAAATAAAAGTACTCAAAGATGTCGTTGCTTCCAATGCTGATGAGAAAAATTGATTCGGAGAGCAAGGAATCCGTCATATTCTGACCCATATGCTCAGTAAGATTGCTGCGAATCGTAGCGAACTGTTGAATTTGCTCCGATACTGTGATGATGTCCCCCTGTGGTGTGTAATTAAAAAAGATGAGTATCACAGAAATGAATAATCGGGTCAGGCATTCAATAAGGGGAGTGTTTATTTATTTGATATTTAAGAGATTTAGAAGCAAGAGCTTTTGAGGCTGGTGAGGAAGGAGAGGCTTACCATCCATAATCCTGTCTTATCTTGAATTCCAGCCCCTCCAGACGCGAAGTTTACACCCCTAAGAGCAGAGATCCGCTTCACCAAGTGGGACGTGTCGTTAGCAAGAAAGAGAAAAGATGGCGGACTCCTATTGAAACCGAAATGCTTGGCTGACCAGCAACACATTATAAGTCACAAAAAATGTATTAACAGAACGCCCACTGATGATGTTGTATGCAGTGAATCTTATAATTCATTTAATTAATTTTCATCTTCAATGCTTGCCATGAAAAGTTTGACAAATTTTATTGAGAAAATCATTTTCAAGCTGTCTGGTTGCCATGAAAAGCTCATGGTTTTCTCATGATTCTATTCTATCCTTTTCTATTCAATTCAAGGCCACCAGACAATGCGTATGATTGATCAAACAATTTTTTTTCCTTGCTCATACAGATTTGGGAAAAAACCCAGGAGATCATCTCCTGCTCACATATTAATCCGTCAGGGCAGGAGACATGACACATACTCCTAAAAAATTGAATTTTCACTTTTTTGGGGTAAGTGTCCATCTCCTGCCCCAACAGATTATTCCGTGAACCCCGGGAAAAATATATCAAATTAAATAATACAAATAGGAGGTATTCATTAAAGCTGCAACTTGTGCCAAGCTGGCCGAAACTTGAAAGTTGAGTTCGGATTTGCTGAAATTCGAGTTTCAGCAAGATGCTGAAATACTCATTTAAATCATGTCATGTGTATAAAATAAGTAGTTTTAGAAACTTGTTACGAGAGGTTATTGGATTGGGTAAGGAAACCTATCTTTCTGTAATCAATTATACACGTGACGTGATTTTATTAGTAATTTCAGCAACTTGCTGAAATTCGAGTTTTAGCAAATCCGGATTCAAGAAATTTGGGGGTGCTGGGCAAGTATGACTTCAGGCTGGGCTGAATTTAGGCCCATGTTTCAGACCCAAATTAATGTGGGGCTTGAGTTTGGGCAGACCATAGCTCAGCCCAAAAAGATCTTGACTTGAATTATTATATATAACTTAATATATGATGTCAATAGGATAAAATACTAACAAACATATATATTATATGGTGTATTACAATATTTAATACATTATTTTATATAGTTAACAGCCCAAGGGCTACAAGTTTGGATCCACACAATTTCAGTCCGAAGCACATTGCTTTATATTGGACCGAGTTTGGAATTGGGCCATCTTTTTACAATTTGGACTGAGCTTGGGCTGACCTCAGCCCAGCAACCCCAGCCTGGTTTGCAGCCCTAGTATTTATAACCCCAACCTGATTTGCAGCCCTAGTATTTAGATTTATAACCCCCCAAGCTTGGGCTGACCTTTGCTTACCAGTTTACCTAATTACAACTTACAAGATCGGAAATTCTCACAGATCTAATCGGAAAAAAGGGAGGAAAATAGTGCTAACTAAAGTATGGTTAAAAAAAAGACTACTATAATTACTAACTACCAAGTAAAGAGCAATTCTAAATAGAAATTTCAATTAAACCTTTGCTAACGAAAGATCAAGCTATTTCAAATCATGGTTTTTAAACTCATTCAACTCTGCTCAATTTCGTGTGGGTTGGGGACCCAAACTCGATCTCTCTCTCCCTCAGTGTGTGTGTGTGTGTGGTTCTGTTATATGGTAAGTCATCGATTCCATTAATCTCGATGGACTTTCAACATAATCAGTTTAAAAGACTGCTTCAAATCCAGAGAAATAACTCTTAGGTAAGGTAATAGGCAAGGAAAAATGTGTTGGGAAAGGTGAGTACCGACAAAATCAGCGACGTTATAGCCATTGCTAAACCTGCCGGTGGGTAATGAGTCAGGAAAATCGATCCCGTTGTAGGGAAAGTCAGCTTTTGCTAATTTTTGACTCAAATTCAAGTAGTTGTTGGTCCCAACATCCACGGTCGAGTCCCCGAAAATGAATATACCCAGAGGGCTCGCGTCCGCCAACTGTGGAGCCATCATGGCTATATAGAGGAGAAAGAGAAGAGAAGATGATATCCTTGTCTCTGCCATATACTAGGTGGAAGAAACCTCTCTCCCAAATTCTATACGAACTCTCTCTCTGTCTCTCTCTCTCCAAATGTTATTTATTTGCTTTGCCTTCTCTTATAATTCTCTTGTATTTATATACAACAAGTGACAAAAAACGTACAAGCACTTCACGTTATATTGGTCTTTGTCCTTCAAGCTGGCGGATAGGATATACAAATTACAACCTACAATAACTAAGTGGATCAATGTCAATTAGCCCATTTTCCCTAGTAATTATCTACCACCAAAATAACGCTGATTTCAACACGTAATTACTAATTTGCCTTGTTTTGATATACGCACTACGAATGGCAGCATAAACTTTGTATCATTTACTACAGTACATATGTCAACTGGAGTGAAGTACGGGCTCTAGACCACTCCATCCATGGAAATCCACATGGAATATCCCTAAAAATGAACAATGTAGGCCATTAGCATCCTCAAGAATGCAATTGACCAATAGTGTTAATGATAATCTAATAATGCTTGATTGTTTATGGTAGGTGTAGTGATGTTGTCATGAATTAAACTTGTTGTGCAAACTGTTTGTGCGATCTGGAGAGCGACTTGAATAATCGGATATGAGCAAACGGTGAGGTTTCCTCAACCATTTCTGGTCTGATTTGGAATCCATCAACCCAAACGCCGTTTTTTGGGTTTCCATGCACAATTTGAATAGGGTTTTTTCCACCAATATATATAGAATCCTATTCACAGGATTTTGGGTGAACTTCTTTGGAGAATTTTAGGGAGAATTCGTTGTAACTCAAAATCCTGTCTTAGCTGGTGGACGTGAGCAATTTTGCCAAAGCACAAAAATTCATGTGTTCTATTTATCTCTTTTTGTTTCAGGTTTCCATTAACCTGAATCCGATTTGTTTTGTCATAATAGTTGGTGATCTTTGGGGTCCTGCTACGTCACATTATGGAATAGCTGATCCGAACCCGTTTTAAGTGGAGTCCTATTATCGGGGGTTTGCCGTCAGGGTTCCAATCATCTCCAGTATGAACGGATAGATACCATGCCAATACGTACCCAGTATATTAGACAAGATTCCTGACAAAGGGTATTTTAATAAATAAGCATTTAGGTATTTGTTGTATATTTACGATTACATCTTTAGAGCAATGTGCATTTTACCAAGACACCCTTTCTCAAGCATCTTGTCATGCCTTGATTGGTACCGGTGAGAATTACAAAGTAGATTACGGATGTTAAGAATCCGTAACCCAATGGCTACAGCCAAATGTGAGGTTGTAAAAAGATAGGATTCTCATTTAAAAAGATGTCACATCTTCCTGGGTCCTCTCTCGGAACGGTCCAAGCCATCCTCTGTATTTAATGGTGATAAAGAAATTATATAATAAAGATTCTAAGTCAAGCCGGATGGCATCTTGGCTTCTTGCACAAAGAATCTTTTTTTTCTTTTTTCTTTGAAAAAACAAAAAAAAGGTTGAACATAAAACCCTATGAACATGAGAAAGGTGGCAAAGTAAGGGAGCCCTAATCGGTTCTATGGGTGGCTGCTGGCTTAAAAAGGAGAAATTAAGGAGGCATTTTATCACAGAACATTTGCTTCGAAAAAAAAAACACGAACTTGCCGTCCAACTATCAATTGTCAAATTCAAATCAATCTGTGTAACAGTTAACACAATATGTATGTCAAATCTTTATTAATTTTCTTTAGTGCGACTGTGCCCCAAGGTAACTAGATAACCATATTGGTTTTATGTGCTGACCTCTTGTTATCAGTTGTTACTATCAGAAATGATATCATCAAAATCTGAAAACAAGGATCTAATGTCATGCAAAATATTAGCAATTTCCCGAGGAGCGTCTTAAAAGAGGATTTTACCTTGCGCTAAGCTCAAGCAACGAAAAGATGAGCTATATCATTTTATACTGTTATGCAAAAAACCTAGATACGGGATCATATGCAACAAAATAGAACAGAGAAAATAATGCAAGTAGTAATCACATAAAGATTAGGATGATTTATGGTTCGGCTTAAAGTCGATGTCCATGGGCAAAAACGGCAAGAGAGATTTTACTATGATCAAAAATAGAGATTACAAAGAATAGTGTGGAGGATCAGGATGATTTATGGTTCGGTTTGAAGTCAATGTCCATGGGCAAAAACAGAGAGATTTTACTATGATCGAAAATAGAGATTACAAAGATTAGTGTGAAGGCTTGAAAAACAAGAAACCCTTAATATAAACCCCTTAAACCCTATTCTCCATGGATTGGATCCAAATCCTAAATTGGGTAAAGGATACCGGTTTTATTCGGGTTTTTTCAATGAATTGTCATCTGGGTTGAATTCAAGACGTTAATCCAACAAATCTCCACCTTTGACTTGTATTCTAACAAGGCTAATATGGTACAGAAAACTCTACTCTCTTCTTCTCTAGACAACCTTAAAGGGTAACTTTAGATATGGTGAACACTAATCAAGTCAGAGCAACGTTTGAACTTAAATGCTGAAAGTGATTTAGTCATCATGTCTGTTAAATTATCATCTATGTCAATCTTTTTAACAACGACCTGACCTTGTGAGATGATCCCACATATGAAGTAATATCTGACGTTAATATGCATGGTCCTCTCATGATATTATCTAATTTTTAGTTTGATTTATAGTGTATTAATTGTCACAATGCACAATAGTCAAGCCTCGCTTCAAGCTTAACTCGTTAAAAATAAGTCTCTCAACCACATAGTCTCATTCACTGCCATGTACTTTGCCTCATTAGTTAACAAAACAATTGTAAACTATAATACTGTTTTCCAACTCACTGTACAACTAGAGAGAATGAAAACATAATTTATTAAAGATTTTTTCTTGTCATGATCACTTGCATAATCTGAATTTACAAATCCAACCGCATAATTTTTTAAGTCTACCTATTTTGTCAAACACCAACCCAACATTTATAATACTTTTTAAATACTGAAGTATCAATTTCATTACCTGTGAATATGTCTTCCATGAATGTTCCATATACCTACTCACAACACTAACAACATGTGAAATGTCAAGAGGAGTACAAACCATACCGTATATAAGGCTTCCAAGTGCATTAACATACAGAAAGTAAGACATGTATTCTTCCTCAGTTTGTGGTGACAAGTCTATAGAAAGTTTAAAGTAATTTGCAAGTGGAATACTTATATGTTTAGAATCCTACATTCCAAAGTGTTAAAATACTTTTTCAAAATAGTTCTTCTTAAACAAGTAAAATTTTTCTATTTTTTTATCCTTACAAATCTCCATGCCCAAAATCTTCTTTATTGCCCTTAAATCTTTCATCTCAAACTCATCACTAAGCTTAACTTTTAACCTATTAATTTCAAACATGTTATTGGCAGTAATAAACATGTCACCAACATAAATTAACAAGTATAGAAAAAAAATCATCTAGTTATCTAAAGTAAATACAACTATCATACTGAATTCTAGAAAAGTTATATATAAGCATGAAGTATCAAACCACTTATACTACTGTTTAAGCGATTGTTTCAAGGCATGTAAAAATATTTTCAATAGGCAAATATGATCTTCCTTACTTAAGATGACGAATCCCTTTGGTTGATGCATATAAATTTGCTCTTCAAACTCACCATATAGAAACGTTGTTTTGACATCAATTGCTCAAGCTCTAAGTCAAAGATAGCAACCATGGAAAATAACACCCATATAAAATTATGCTTCATAACTAGTGAAAATACCTCATTAAAGTCCACACCCTCTTTCTGACCATAACCATTTTGCAACCAAGTATCTCTAATACTTCAAATCATCAACACTTAGTGTTCCTTCTTTCCTCTTGAAAACTTATTTATAACCAACAAACATCTTTTTTATAAGTGGTTTTACAAGATCCCAAGTCTAATTCTTCTTGAGAGATTTAATCTCCTTATTCATAGCAATTATTCACTATGTAGATTTGTTGTTTGTGACAGCTTCACTATAATTGAAGAGTGTTAAATATATTGTTAATTTCATGTATACAAGATGATGTATGTAGTTGAGCTTGTAGCATGGTAAATAGGTTGTAATGTTGTTTTACATTGAGTATGTAAGTTCTAGTCTAAGTCCAAGTCAAAGTCAAAGAGCTACATTGAATACTAGAGATGGACTTATTGAAGAAGAGACATGATCCTTCAATTTTTATTAAGAGAAGTCTTAAGAGCAAGAGTACAAGCTTGAACAATTCATCCTTTAGAGTCATACAAGTATATATGGTGTGAGTGTATTTGACCAAACCTAACCCAAGTGTGTTTAAAGACCATACAAGAACCTAAAAAGGTAAACACATTCAAAAGTTTTTTTTTTTCTAATTTGTGATAAATATGTAAAATGTGAAGGAAAAAGTGAGCAACTTTTCCATGCAATCATGGAGAAGGTGGTGATAATTGATAACAAAGCCTATAAACCCATGATCGAATGCGAGTAAAAGGAATCATCATCAATCATCAACCTATCATTTTTCAAATTTTAAATATCAGCCTTCCCATATTCAAGATTAACTTATCTACTTTTATTCTAGTTCTTCTACTTTAGAGTAGAATCTCTAGTTTGTAATTTGTCATCAACAAGTTATTAGGAACTTGGTATCCAAATTTCAGTCAGATTCTGAATTCTTATTCTATAATTTTTCATCAACAAGTTCTTGGAAGCTTGACATCCAAATTCTAATCAGATTTCTTAAGAATTTGGTAAGTGATTATTGTATTGATTAATGTTAATAGATTTGATTTCATTCTTCTTTACATTGTAATTGTTATGGTGAGAATTGTGGTGAAGTCATTGGCGGGTCAACCTGTGCATTCACAAACATCATGTAAAATAAATCAATTTATGTAAGGGGTTTCTTAGGTCACCCAGCTGTAATCACGCCAAAGATTGACTTTAAAGTTTATTTAACATGGGACTATCATGCCAAGGAATTGAACATGAACTTTCTCTTTAAGGGGTTGCTCAAACCACTCAGTTGTAATCTTGTCAAAGAGCTTGTGGGGTTCACTTTGTCCAATAGAACTTAAGTTGTACGGTGTGCACACCAAACACAAAATATTTCCATTGTTAGATCTCCAACCAGCTAACAAGTATTAGTTCAAGGTTGTTTTCTCCACAACAGGAAAGAGTTGGGGATGTGAGAAGTTGGGCTTGCAACAAGAAGTGTTGGAAACGTTGTCTCTAATAACTTGGTAGAGCTACCTCTAATACATCGTCACTTACTAATTTCAAATCCTCCTAAGAAAACTCGACTTGAAAACCATTAGGACCTAGAGCCTTCCATTTGCCCATACCTAGTACAACACCTTTAATATCCTTTTTGATGATTGGCATATGTAACATAGAACTAGAATTTTCAAATAACTTTAAATAGTTGTTTTTATCGATGTTTTAAATTGTCTAGGGAGAAGGGTTTAAGGTTGTGAATAGGGCTAAAAAGAATCAATAGCAGTTGATGAATCCCGCCAAGAGCCTTAAATGGGCCGAATGTGGAGTGCATACACCTAAATCTGTATATGGTCCAGTAAGACAATTAGATATCCATTCGGATATTTATTTATGTAGTGTATTTACTTAATGGCCTACAATGTTATAATATAATTATCAATTTACAACCATTGTTTAGGTATATATATGTACAATAAATATAGAATTATATACATATATATTAACCTAAATAATACAGATATTTAACCAGAGCGGATCAATATAGATCTGTATTTAATCTATTTATAAATTGATTATTCTAAAAGAGTCAAATATTTAATTGGAGCACATACACATGGATCCATATCCGCATTAAGTGGGTTAAATATGAATCCAATGCAATAAATGTTTAGATCATTTCTAACCCTAATCCCATCATTGTATATCCATCCATTCATCTTTGTCATTTATAATGGTCTGTATTCTATTGGACGACCTCTTATTCATTGTATTCATATAAACGAATTTTGTATTTCTATCTTCTCACTTTAAATACTTAATTCTGGATTTTTGGACCCATTTTATTCTATTATTTTAGAATTTCATTTAGGTTTTTCTTTCGATTATCTCAATCTTTTTTTGTATTTCCAAATAAAGTGGGAGGCTTTTTAGATATTTTTGTTCTTTTTTTTACACTGGATTTGGATTTCATCAATACCAAAGCTCTGCTTATTCCATGTTCTAAAAGGCAGATTTGTGAAATGTCCTACAACTAGTTACAGCTTAGAGTTGATTCCAAATTGATTAGATCTGTTAGCTTGTAGACAATCAAATATGTCATGTCAACGTTAGACATGTTTCATTTTTAAAAACCCAAAGAAACATGATGGAACTCATTTTGCTATTAAAGAATGCTGCATAGAAGAGGGGGTGGGGGCGCGGGGACAAGTTAATTATTATGCACCAATAGCGGCCGAGGGGTGATTCATTTTGACTATATTTGACAAACACAGTGACAAGTTGGCCTTTTCCTTGACGAAGCAAAAATGCAAAGTTGCTGTCGTGGTCGTAAATGTCAAAAGGACTTTGTGTTCAGACTGTCTGGGATAAAAATAATTAAATCATTTTTTTAAGGGTATATAAGATTGGACATTGAAGGATTCTGTTTCCACAACAAGAAGAGGGATTATGTGGCGACACGCTTATTAACCACCAAAATCTCATGCTTTCTCCGGGTTTTTTTTTTTTTTTTTTTTTTTTTTTTTGGTAATAATCAGGCTTTCTCCTTGATACAAACGAAGTGGGTGTTTTGCTTCTTATGTTGCTTGTCGTTTTAATGTACTAATGCAATCCAGTTAGAATATGCTCCAAATATAATAAAGCAGAGAACCGTTCTAGTAGGTTCTCTGATCGATAATTCCCATTTTTTTTGTCCTATAATTCTCATTAATATGGTATTTTCAACTTTCTTTTCTTCTTTGCAGATAAATCCAAAATAAAATGTAGGAAAGACCGATAATCTAACCTTTATCAAATTTCATATAATAAGACGAATTTTTTTGTCTCTACTTTTCTTGTCTTTTCATAGATAATATGCCTTCTTGTGTTTTAAGTGATTACAATATTGGATAAATGCCCATGTATGTTTGCCAAAATACCCATGTCACCCTTGATACCCTTTGACATGTTTCATACTCTGATTAGTACTGGACATTTTCTGGAGGGAGTGGGATAAAGCAAGGAAAACGGGATGGTTTGATTGGGTGAGGAAATGCCAATGCCAACCCAATTTCCAGCCAGAAGAAAAGTGGAAAATTTTGTTTGTTTTGTAGGGCGGGTCGACTCACCATCCATGAATTGCCTGCTAATGCCAACCCAATTTCCAGCCAGTAGAAAAGTGGAAAATTTTGTTTGTTTTGTAGGGCAGGTCACCATCCATGAATTTTCTCTAGTCTTAGACCCCACTGCCAACAAACCATACGAAAGGCAGAATTCCAAAACTTGGTACTTGAGCCGCCTCAACTGTCAGATGGGAATCCAGCACTTCCCAGGGCTTGGCACTGTCAATTGCGAGCAATGCCAGGAGTTATATCCTCCCCAAGGACCACAACCACAATGACCTGCCTCTCTATTTGGAATGAATTCAACCCTAATATAGACCCCTAGTAGAGTACCCGGATCGGATGTGATGCAGAAGCAAACAGTCTCCATAACCATTTATTATTAACCTTGGCCAACCTCATGTCAGGCCTTGGACGATTTAAGATGTGTAACCCAGGAAAGAAGGCCAGGCCCATCCGTAGAGGGGGCTTGAAGTTAGGGGTGGCAATTCGTGTTGGCAGGTCGGGTTCATGTTGTGTCAAGATAAGGGTATACGACTAAATTGCTCAACCCAAACCCAACCCATTTATTAATCGTGTCAAAGTGGGTCAACCTGTTTTGACCCGAAACACGTTTACACTCAACCTTAACCCCCTTTATTTCATGTTGGGTCATGTCGGGTTTGCGGGTTATGTGGTAATTTGTGATGGCGAGTCAGATTTGTCGTGTCAAGTTAAGGATATATGACTATATGGGTCAACCCAAACAAGACCCATTTATTAATCGTGTCAAAGCGGGTTAACCAGCTTTGACCCGAAACACATTTATACTCCAATTATTTAACGTTAATTGAGGGTAGGGAACAGTCAGAAACAAGATACTTGATGTGTTTCGCTTCCTGTCTTCAGGCATTGAGGTCCATCACCCGATGTCTCTCACTCTACTCACTGAGGAACAGCTTTCAGACTCACTAAACTACTTAAAAGACTAAAAATTAAGACTATGAGATTTTAATCAAATAGAGTTCTAGGGTTCCCCCGAACCCTCATCAGTTTGATCTCCACTTCCCCTCTCCGACTCGGCAGTGGCTCCTTGCTATTTCTTTTGCTGTGGCTACGAGTATCCAAGTGGTGGACAAGAGTAGGAAGAAGGTCCTTGCCCTTAGGGAGCTCTGCTCTTGTGCAATTAACATAGTATATCCAATTAGACAGATGCTAATAGGTGATAGGACCTGGAAGGCCTCAAAACAGTGTTTAAAACACCTCATTTACCATCATTCTACCACTTTAGAAGAGGCCTTCAATTTAGATAAAAACAGACACAGATCCCAGATTACAAAAAATTATAGGATTGTAGATAGGACTGCCCTTACCCCATTACCTAACGGTAATTGCGAGCAAATAGCTAACCTCTTCATTCCCGTTTGGCTGCATAATCAATCATCATGTAAACTGTTGATATCTCCCAGTCAAACCGTAGATGTTTTCTGATTTACGAAAGAGAAAAATCAAAAAAGGAAACAAATGTTTTATAAAAAGTGTTTGTCTCTGTGAACTATAAACTGACAGGTGGTGTGTTGGGGTTAAAAATGTCAATAAAAAATGCTTAATTAAAAAAGTAGGTGTCCAAATTTACGAAGGTGAAACAACTCCGTTGTGAATAAGGACAGTTTAAACCTTGAGGAGTTACAAAAGTTGGTGGACGGACGGAGACTCTATGGAGATTATCAACGCTCTCAACAGGAAGATGGTAGAATGCCCAAATGAAATAAAGCTTTGCATTCTAGACTGCAAAAGTTAAATTAATAACTTTGATTTTAATTGTTTTCAACATATAGGTAAAAATAAGAATAATACAACCCCTGTATAAGCATGGTGTATTTTATCATGACAAACATTAAGTTGATAGAAAATTATCCTCCTTTCAGGATTATTAGATGGTCTTCATGAGCAGGCCTTTTATTTGGTAGGTAACATCGATGAAACTACCAAAGGCTATGAACTTAGAAGTGGAGAGAAATTTGAAAAAATGATCTTGGCCTTTTATTTGGTAGGTAACATCAATGAAACTACCGAAGGCTATGAACTTAGAAGTGGAGAGAAATTTGAAAAAATGATCTTAAATCTTTGTGTACTGATTCCTAATTAAATTGTTTGGGATTCAAAAGTGAAATAAATCATTATTTTTACAAATAGTGATCATATTGGCATATTACCAAATCACACTGTGATTGCCACAGCTGTAAATTTAGGTATTTTGACAATGCACCTTAACAACCAATGGTTAAGTCTTGGCTACAAAGAGTTGTGGATCGCAAAGGAATTACATATAACAAAAGTCTAGTGTAATGAATTTTTTTTTACAAAAAAAAAAGGTACCAAATTAAAATTAAAAATAAAAATAAAAAATCATGTGTCAGTGGCATGCCTACAGAGGGTTTTTTTATCACAATAACAAATGTTCTGTGATAAAAAAAAAAAAAAAGTAACGGTATTGTCCCCTTGTTTCCATCCATCTCTATTTATGTACCTCTAAGCATAGTTTTGAGAACCAGACCGTCATTTGAACCGGTAAGGTGGACAATTCAGGTCCAACAAGATTCGATCATCTATTTATATGATCTGAACACGATTCACTTCACATAAGTAAAATGTAATAAAATACCAAAATATAGGAAAAGAATCATAATACATTAGAAGGCTTATGACCAGGTTTTTGATTGACATACCAACAAATATGGAAAAATACCAAAAAAAATAAAAACAATTCATAATACAATAGAAGGCTTATTCTGACCAGGTTTTTTATTTTGACATACCAACATATATGCAGTTTTTGTACAGCTGTCAATCAGGCCGGGCAAGGTTCAACCCAAAACCAGCCCCGAAGTTTAAAAACCCCAGCCCGAGCCCCTCTACCCAAACCCAACCCAACCTAATTATTCGGGCAGCCCAAAATTAGAATGCAGGGATGAGAAAAGAGGAACGAGACAGAACACAGGGATGACAATTGAGTGAGAGACGAGGGATTAAAGAGAAGAAAACGCATACCTGACCCACAAAAACCGGCAACCGACAATGGCAAGGACAAGACAGCACCAGCAACAGTGAGCAATGACGAAACAGTGACCGGTAGCGATAAGGGAGACCATAAGCATATGAGCCAAAATGAAACGATTAAGCAAGCCATTAAGGTTAAAAAAAAATTAGGGTTAGAACTTAAAAGGACTTGGGGCTGGAGAATGAAGCTTATCACCATTGGATTAAATCTAATCTAATGGTAGATATGCATGTTAGCTTCAAACCGGGCTTCAGGTCAGGCTTCAGGCCAGTTTAATATTGTATTTACTTTGGGCTAAATCGGATGTCGGGTTGTAATATCTTCGACCTAAATCCAACCCAAAAAATTATTTCAGACCTAACATTTGGGACTGAGCCAGACCCTGCCTGAAACTCAATTTCCCCAGCCCCGCCCGCCCACTTTTCAAGTCGGGCTTCAGGCCAGCCCAACCCAATTGACAGCCCTAGGTTTTTGACATATTACAGTTTTAAGCTTCTAAAGAACCATTTAGGGTGCCGATTCAGGTCAAACCAATTTGGACCATCCAGTCCGGTTTTCAAAACTATGCCTCAGGTTTATCCTCTATAGTACGTTTTAGTTTGTTAAATAATATTTCTCATTAATTATTATAAAAAAAAAAAAGGATGTTTATAACCCACAATATACACAAAGGGGAAATTAAAGCCAAATACATCTTTACATCATATATGTATGGTAAGGTTTACAAAGAATTAATAATAATAATAATAACAGATGCACTATAATATACAGAACATACTAAAACAGTGCACCACTCTCTACACAATGGTAGACCACTTCAGGCTTCAGTGCACCACTCTTGTGCACTGGGTCGCCCTTTTCTTTTTCATAGAGAATATTTTAATAGAGAGGGGAACTCCACCTCATATTTTACAATTGGAAATGACTCTTAGGTCAGAACTAGTAAACTGGTGGCCTGACTTGAACAATCAAGAACCACCCACTTTACCGGTTCGATAGCTGGTTTTCTTAAGTATTCAAGCTTAATTTCGTAGATCTTGTCATTTTGATACAGTAATCCCCAACTTCATGAGGTTTAAATTACTCTCAGCCTACCAAACACAACCTTTCTCAAACTCGACACCTGTTCTCGAGTGACAATTCAAACAAATTTTTTCAACTCACCCAATCTCTGGTAGTAAGCAATGTTATTCATAGCAAATATAGAGTAATAAACACGAATCCAAAAATTCACACAAAATCATCATCTACACACCGTTACATTCTATCTTCTCTTCTCCGTGGGGCACAAGTGACGATCTCGTCAACCCTGAGTATCATCTCTGCAGCTTCAGTTGCAGAAAGCAGAACGGCCTGTTTCACTTTAAACGCCTCTGATATCCCAAGCTTCTCCATATCTCCTACCTGTAAAAACCCCAAACAACTGAATGTCACATAACAACCACAAATCAAAACAAAAACTCCAAGCAACAGAACTGACGGTAAATGCTCTAAGAAAATTCATGGTAACCAGCCTGTAGAACCTAATGATGTCCTAGCAGTGAAAGCAGCATCGTGTAAACAGTATGTGGGGCCAAAATTCAATGGCTGCCATCTGAAATACAACCTAGGATATGTATGAATTCATTTTTCTCACTTGATTGTGGCAAATAAAAAAGTGGCAGATTGGCTGATAACACGTGAGTTACAAATCATCATGATAATCAGATTGGCTGATATTTGACCTAAAAAAATTCCCTAGATGGCAAAAGTGGCAGCATACAAAGAATGCCAAAGTTAGGATCACTAGTGTGTAAAGCATAGAAATAAAAAAACTGGCAGGCCATAACTACATATGCTGCACAGATGTCCTTTATTTTTCCTTTCTATCACTTACAGCTCCAGTGATGACATCAATCCCAGCAGTGCTCCCCTCCTTGTGATGGTCTGCACGAAGCTGAGCAATCAACTCTGCACTGTCCAAACCTGCATTATCCGCAATGATCGTAGGGATGGCCTGGAGAGCTCGTGAGAAAGCCTCAATGGCATGAGACTTCTTACCAGGAGTCTTTCGAGCCAGCTCATCCACTTCCTTTGCCATCACCATCTCAGGCCATCCACCTCCAAGTAAAACCCTGCTGTCCATAACTGTCTGAGACAGCACACACAAGGCATCATGCAAAGACCTTTCAGCCTCATCAAGCACATGAAAGCTGCAAAATAAAATATCATAAATACCAACGTCAACAACTCAAATTCAATTCAACACTAAATCATTAAATTTTGGCAACAGAGAGATTCAACCACAAATGTTGAGATAGTAATCCTGGGGAGGGATAGGACGCATAAATCAGCATACCTATGGAATAAACATAAAGTAAGATCTACCAACAAGGAGAGCAGTATAAATGAGCCTGCATCCTCTTCTGCCCGCATGACCAACTGTGAGGGCATGTGGTGCACATGTACCCAAAAAAGGTGTATCAAGTGGGCAAGAGAGGATCCTGAGACGGTATACATAGATGACACCAAGGTTTAAAAGTCCATGTCAATGTAGATGTCAGTTAGCCACTTAAAAATAAGAAGCGTGTCTGATATGCCAAAAATGTCATGTTGAAATGTTGTAGAATTCGTAAAACAATGTGAAGTTGTAGAATTCGTAAAACAATGTGAAGCTTTTGAAAATTTACATTAATTTTTCAGAAAATGATAAACAAAGCATAGATACCCATCTTAAATTATTATCGCTATAAATTACCATACAAAACTCAAGAGCACAAAATTAATAAACAAAGGTACTAGCTTCCAAGTATCGTATTATTATTTTCTTAGAAACCCAAAAAAAAAAAAAAAATTTAAGTTAACAAGAGTCTGTAAATATTTTAAACATGAAGATTCTACTGTATTTATTCTTTAAGCAGACATGTAAGAGAATGGCACAGATGGCCAGTGTAAGTATATCATAACTTATTCATAAATTTCATTTTTAAATAAAAACAATCATAATGAAATAATCTCTCTTAAGAAAAAGGCTCAAAGATCCAGAGGAGAGGAGAAGGATCACACGCATGAGTGATAAAATGTAAATATTTGTCTTTAACATTCCATACGTGTAATGTTTAGTCTGAACAAATTTAAAATGTAATGAAAAATTAAGAAATGTGTCAAAAAAACATTACAAGTATTTTGCATGTTGGTACCAATGGAAACAAAAATATTTTGTAAAAATATTAGAATATGTGTTGATTTTTTAAACTATGCATGCCATATGGGGGCTCCATCTTTTGACACTTGACACACCACCTGCGAGTCTCACCAAAAACTGCCTAATTATATGTATGATCATAACCACCCAACTGAAGATTTCCATTTTTTTTCTATACAAGTGGGATTCACGATTAATTTCCCCATTCATCCAAAATGAAGGTGATATTGATTGAACCATAGAAATGCAAACATTTTTTACTAGGAGGCCCGCCCATTAATTAGTTGTTGCTTTTCCCTTGGCATGAAGCCACGTGGACCACCATGTCATTGGTAGATCATCCTTAAAACTTAGCTGATGAAAACTCCATTCTTCTTAACACACACACACACACACACACACACACACACACACACACCAAAAAAAAAAAACTAGAGTTCTTCAATTATATTGCCCCAGACCGTTTCCGCCCTATGTGAAAGATCAACAGGATGCACTACTCTGAAAGGTGCAAATCACAGAAACAGTATTGGCAGGAAAATCTCAGTCCCAGAATCAAGATTAGAGAAAGAAGAAATGCACTCAAACCCACAGGTCTGGGCTTTCAGGTCCCAGAATCCGATCCATAACATGTCATCAAAGCAAAATCCTGAAATTTGGCTGACAATACATTTTAGAAAGTAATATTCAAGGTTACTTCATAGAAAATAGATAATATCAAGAGAAAAAGATGTCTTAAAACACATCCTAATAATATCCATCCCAAAAATCAAAAATCAACAAATGTGGGGGAGAAAACAAGTAAAAATAGAAAAGCATACCTTGCACCTCTTAATACTATGGTACAAGCTTGACCCATTTCAACCCCGGAGAAGTGGATCAACTTGTCCTCACCAATCATAATTTCCTCAATGAGCTTGCAATGCCCAAGTTTAACAGACTCCGGATTGTCAAAGGTTGATGCAATTTCACCACCAGTTACAAGAGCCAAGCGCTCAATACCATCGAAATCAGCATGCTCAATTGCAAGGATTCCAGCGTCTGCGAAGAGTTCCTCTGGGAAATTGTAAATCAGCTGTCTATTAACAAAGCAGTTAATCCCATGAGCTACAATCTTTTGCACCTTCTCTTTCATTTTCTCCTTTTCAGCCCCTTCAATTTGTGCAACCTTTGACATTGAATCAACACGAACACGTGCCCCATAGATCTTTACTTTGTCAGTGTCCATTGCAGTGTTTGCCACCAAAATCTTTGCATTCTCAATGCGTTTTGGTTGGCCAATGCCTATTTTCTTGTCAAGAATAAATCTGCATATACGGGTAAAAATGTATATCATATGTAGCAACAAATAAAATATGATAGAATAACATGCAAGGAAAAAAATGCTTACTCACTGTCATGTTTTAGCTCCCATACTTATTTGTGTAGTACAATAATTGAAAAAACTATTCCCCCAAAAAAGAACAAAAGACAAAAATAACACAAAATTCCGAGTTTTCTAGAATCAAAGTTTACCTTCCAATTTCTTAAGACTACATTAAAGAATCTTTAAGTTTTCTGAAATTTCATGATTTGACAAATCAAAACTTGTCCAAATCCAATGAAATTTTAACTGTAGACCCTTTGAATGACACTAGTGATCTAGAAAGTTTCAAAATTTCTGACATGTGAAGATATTTTGTTAATTTTGGAAATTTTTTGTCTGAATTACAAAAATACCCTTTTGGGTTTTTTATGCTTCTTTTCGCCTTTTCACTCCTAATTCACTCTAACATCTTTTCTTTGATTCTATTTACTGATTTCTAAACTTTCGTGACTACTTGTGTTCCAAAATCTCAATTCTTGATTTATTTGCTTCCAAAATTTAAACTAACCATTACTTGAGGCATGTGGGAACATCTTGCATCAATTTTTGGTATCTTCTCCATTGTGTTGCATAATTTTGGTATCAGAGCTAGGTTCCATCTAATTCCTATCTAGTTAGGCTCCTCCTATTATACATCATGACTGTACACAGGTTATAGAGATCCTCTTAAGGACTATCATTGGACTCCACCATGACCTTCTAATTTTTCAATGTTATAAGAGCAAGGTCAAGTATCTAGGGGAATCTTAAATCGAGCAAGAGCTTGATCAATTGGAAAAGGTAACACAAGAGCATTGTTCTGAGTATGACACTATAAGATTCTCTAAGGTCAACATGATATCCTTCAATGCAGGCTTCGTGAGATTAATGATGACTTTATAAGTACTTCACTTGATAATGTACGACGGATCCTTGCTAATATGGATAAGCACGGTGCAAAACAGAAGAGGATCAGAGCAAAACAAAAAACCAAACAAGTGCAGATTCTTACTCCACTTCCAATTCCACAACATGATTTTGAAAGTCGGACTAAAGCCCAGAAAAAGTCAAAGGCCATAAATAGGAAGAGATAAAGGTGGAAGAGTTCATGTAAGAAATCCATACTTGGTCCTCCTCCACTAACCATTCTGCAAATCATTACAAAAGGCCAAACTTTGCAAAACCCCAAGAAAATGGCCAATTTGAGCAAAAGCCCAAAAGTAACCAGATTAAGAAGCAGGTCCAAGACAAGGAAGCCATCAAGTTTAGAAGGTGCATGCAAGTCCTCAATCCTAGGTCCTCCAACACATCGTCCTCCACTTTTGCGCAGCCCAGATCAATTTGCCATTGGAAGTTGTAATGGAGATTGGCCGCATCCAAATTCAAGGACGAATTTCTCCCCAACCCAAGAGGATGACGTGGACCGCTATGCAAGACTTATGTATGTGACGCCCCATAAGAGGACCAAATTTAAATATACATGTTAGGTGGGCTTAATTAGGATTTTGTGATAAAACAACATTTTATGTGTCCATGTAATAAGACCATTAGTTCCATTAGAGTGTTAGAAGTTTAGTTGAGGGCATGGGATTGTAATAAGGTTGAAAAACCAAGGACAAGGAGGGTATTTTACTGTTGGTCAACAGCACACTTTTGTGTCCTCTAGTGGACCACCAAAGTCAACACAATGGGGCCCACTAGAAGGGTTGGTCTACAGCCCCTACCCCTTCCCATAATTTTTAGTAGTTTGGATTTTAGGAAAGTGAAGTTAAAGCTTTTAAGTTCTAATAATTCTTATGAGCAAGTTTAGGATTTTAGAAAGTTTCTAAATTAGGAAGTTTCCAATTTTCACAAGTTGTAAGCCTATATAAAGGCACCCCTTCTTAAACATTGAAGAAATATATTGATTTGTGTTTTTTTATTGAGTGATTTCCCAAGAGGGTGTGGGCTGGTTATCCTTTGCCAAGGGCTGATGCCTACCCTATTGGCTCCCCTTCTTCTATCCCCTCTACTAGGTGCAGCCATGGTTTAGAATATTAGAATCGGAGTCAGAATCGGTCTTAACTGATTCCGATCCGATTTAACTAGGAATTGGCTGATTCTTGAGGAAAAAAATAAATCACAAACATCACAGCCAATTTTGAGTCGGATCAGCCAAGTCGGTCAATTCTGACTCTCGGCCGATTCTGACCCTAAAGTCAGATCAGCTGATTTTTGAAACCTGGGTACAGCCGAGAGGTTCCCTATTCCCTACTCTTCTATTTCTTCTTCTCCCTTAATCTCCCATATCTTTTTCTCATTCTTCTTATTTCCTTTTTAATCTTTCAGATCCTTCTTCTTCCAACAATCATCTCCTTCCTCTATTATTCCTTGTTGCTGTAACTGTTAATATAGAAGAATCCGGGTGCTGAAATCTGAAGAAAATCTGCAGATCAAGAGTTGCACCACCAAGTATTTGATCTCCATCCATAGTACATGTCGCAGCTATCAAGTGGATGTATATGGTCATTATTTTATCCGATTTTATACCTTGTTTCTTTCCCTGATTGATTATGAGAAGTCTATTGTAATCACTCGTCAATTTTCTGATTCTATAAGCCCTCTTATGGAACCTATCATTATTTCTGAATCAGAATTTTTAGGGTACATAGACTGAAAATTGTACCCTATAAAAGTCTCCTTCTTTCTTCTTTTGTTTAAGGGTTTTTGATGCGGACAATTTTTTTAAGCTAGTCTATGTGCCACGCCAGAAGAGGGCCAGATTCAAGACTATGTAATTTAATTTTTTTAAGCTTTTGTTTGCATTAGAGAAGAAAGAAATAAGGCAAAATATTGCCAAAACTTTAGGAGCTTTTAGGTGAGTTTTACTAGTTTTTTTTTATGTTATAAATTTAGAAGATGGGGCCCACAAGATTGTTGATCATGTAAGAGGTTATAGAATCCTTGTTGAACTTTAAAATTTTGACATTATGGAGCCCACATTAGAACTGCACGACAGCCATGGAAAATCCCCAACTTTATGCTTCTTTTTTTTAATATTTGTTGGGGTCCACTTTGCCAAATCGTGGGCTAGAGTATTCTCACATATTTTGGGAGATCTTTGACTCATGTGGGGTCCACTTGCTTGGTCAGCAAGTCTAATAAAAGCGGCAACCAAAGTCCTAGTTTTTAGAAGCCTAGATTTTAGGGATTTTAGATTTTAGGAATTTCCTTTTTTTTACGAGTTGTAATCCCTATTTAAAGGGTTCATTGCATGAATAAAATTAAGAGAATATTGATTTGAAATTGTGAAGTACATTGGTGTTTGGGTTGCAACCCTACCTATCCCCTTGGGGTTGAAGTCGTGGACTCCCCCTAAATCTCTTTTTCTCTCTCCTACCACACCACGCTTCTACCTTCTTCCTCCCTCTTCTCTCAGCCTCCATTAAGTCTTCTTCTCTTCTCTACATAATCTCCATCTTCATTTCCTTCTTCTTTCTTTTTCCTATATTTCTTCCCTCTTATTTTCTTCTCTAGTTTTTCATCATCTTCTTCTTTCTACATATTTTTTTTCTGCAGAATTCTACCGTAACCTCCCTTCACTCTTCTCATCACCATACACTACCCACATCACCTTTGGACAAACCCTTCCACCAGGGTATCCACACTCCTGGGGCGACCCAACCTGAGGTGTTCCCTCTCTCATAACACCTCTCCCTACTAAATAGGGAGAACCATAACACAGGCCAGGCGGCACACCTTGTTACAGCAGGGTTTGTTGATTTTTTTTCATATACTTGGGGCAGGCTTTTGGGACAGATTCTTCCACTTTCTAAGAGGTATTTGAGGCTTGTTTAAGGGGTAAACACAGCTCCTTGAAAGCTTGACTCAGTTTTAATTGGTATTGGATTCTTTGGAGTTTCTGTTAAATTCGAACATTGCCTATTTGAGGATTTTCTAGAATAAATAGCTAGAGAACTCCAAATTTTATGAAATTTTTATGAGAACACCCTGAATACCAGCATGGACTAATCCTAAAATTTCAAAATTTTCTAACGCATGCCAGGGTATTTTCGTAATTTTTCAGCTTTTTGGAAAATTACTAATTTGCCCCTTGCCCAAAAATTCCAGAATTTTATTTCTGGGGTTGTCCTTTAATTATTTGAAGTGTTCCGCATTGTATCCTGCATCAGTTTTGATCTTTCTTAGATCCCCCATAAATCCCCTCAAATTCCTTTCTAATTCCCTTCTTCCCTCTCTTCTAGAATCAAAGATTCTCTTCCAATTTCTTAAGACTACATTAAAGAATCTTTGAATTTTCTGAGATATCATGATTTGACAAATCAAAACTTGTCCCCACCAATGAAATTTTAACTGTAGACCCTTTGAATGACGCACTACTGAGCTGAAAATTTTCATAAATTTCTAACGCATTAATAGGGCATTTTGGTAATTTTGGACTTTTATGCCCAAAATTACAAAAATACCCTGTTGGGTTATTTCTGCTTGTTATCACTCCTAATTCATTTTAACTCCATTTCTTTGATTCAATTTACTAATTTCTAAACTTTTGAGGCTACTTGTGTTCTAAAATCTCAATTCTTGATTTATTTGCTTCCGCAATTTAATCTAACCATTACTTGAGGCTTATGGGAATATATTGCATCAATTTTCGGAATCTTCTCTATTGTGTTGCATCAATAAGACTGTCTTTCTTTTCGTCATGAAGGAGAAGATGACTAGGATATTCATATCCTCGTTCCTCCATATTTCTTTAATACTGATGGGCACAGTAACCAGGGGGAGATAGAAAAAGTTGTTGCCTCCAAGGAAAAAAATCTTGTGACAACACAAAAAAAATAGTCCTTGAGCAAAAGATTTCACTCATTTGTTCATTCAGCATAAACAAAGAGTTGCCTTTATCTCTGATACTCATGTGCCTCTCCAACAAGTCATCTTATCTCCAAGTATTGATTAACTATTCCTCATGATGATTTCCACCTTCCTACTACTATTAAAAAGGGTGTTCGTTCTTGTACTCAGCACCCTATTTCTAACCATGTCAGTTATGATTCCTTGTCTCCCAAGTTTAGAGCATTCTCCACGTCTTTGTCCTCTATTTCTAATCCATGCAGTGCATCTCAAGCTTTTACAACTTCATTAGAGATGAGCAATGGTGGAAGAAATGAAAGCCTAAGAGAAGAAAAAAAACATTGGATGTTGTAGACCTCCCACATGGAAAGGTGACTGTAGGTAGCAAATGGGTGTTCTCTATGAAATTACAACCTAATAGCACAGGAGAGCAATACAAGCTAGATTGGTGGCTAAGGATTATACATAGACATATGGAGTCCATTCTCAGGAGACCTTTGCCCCTATAGCAAAGATGAACTCCATTTGCATTTTGATTTCAGTTGCTACCAATCAAGGATGGTCATTGTTACAACTCGATGTTAGAATGCCTTCCTACATGGAGACCTTGGAAAGGAAATTTACATCAATTTGCCTTCCCATTTTCAAATCTCTACCAACAAAGGAAAGGCGTGTCATCTCAAAACAGCTCTCCACAGCATCAAGCAATCACCTAGAGCATTGTTTGAAAGGTTTCGTAGTGCTATGGTCAAGAATGGCTACAGACAAGGTCAAGTGGACCATACTTTACAAAGTATCAGAAAGGGTAGACGACAACTCTTATTGTATGTGTGGATGATCAAGGATTGGGGGCTTCTCAAATACTTTCTTGAGATAAAGGTCACTAGATCAAATGATGGAATCTTCTTGCCCTGGCACATGTATGTGTTAGATCTCCTCCAAGACTTTGAGATGTCAGGTTGTAAGCCTTGTGAGACTCCCATTGAATCTAACCACCACTTATAGGCAAACGAGGGTCATTAGCTTATTGATATTGGTCGATATCAAAGATTGATAGGAAAGTTTATTTACTTAACCTTGGCGAGGCCAGCCATCTCTTATGTTGTTGGGATTGTTAGTCAATTCATGCATGCTCCCACGACGTCACATTTGAGGCAGTATGCCTTATTCTACATTATTTGAAAAAGAATCCAAATCAAGTATTCTTGTATGGTAGCAAAGGGATCTAAGAGTTGAAGCCTTTAGAATGCTGATTGAGTTGCTTTTGTGGATGATAGAAGGTCCACCTCAGGCTACTATACTTTGTTGAGGGTAACTTAGTTACTTGGCACAACAACAAGCAACCCGTGGTCTTCTACAAGAGTTGGGATTCAATTCCCAAAGCCCTATGAGGTTATATTGTGATAATAAACTCATCAATAATATTGTGCACGACCTTGCCCAACATGACAGGACCAAGCACATTGAGGTGGATAAACATTTTATCAAGGAAAAGCTACAAATTAGGTAAATATGTGTTCCCTTTGTGAGGATTGAAGATCAATTGGTTGATATATTCACAAAAGGCTTATGTAGTCCTACTTTAGTTATATTATTGGTAAGCTTGGTATGCATGATATCTACATACTAGCTTGAGGGGGAGTGTTGTATTTCATAGATATATGGGGTTATATTTGCAAGGGTACATATGTCTTTGTATATTATAGGGGTATACTTGTAAATACCCATAGTTGTATTCTAACTTTTTGATCTATGAAACAAAGTATATGAGAGGTGCCTCTACACCCTCCATACGTATCCTTCCCAAATCTCCCCTTCTTTTTCTTCTTCATCCTCTACTTGAAACCCTAATACATCAAGCAGGCACTACACAACAGAGATTTCTTGATTTCTAAAACACCAAGAAAGTATACAATGAGTACCATATCGTATGTTTTCTCTAATAAAGACCATGAAAGATCTTCTTTCTAAAATTTTCCATTACTTTTGTATGAAATAGCTCCAGTTGTCATTATCCTTGGTGTAAGATCCAAATTGATACTCTAGTTTAATGCCTTATTGTGCTCATCACTCTCCCTCAAAGTTTCCCATTCCTGGTCTTTTGCAAAACCTTATAGCAATACCTTTCAAGTTCATTTTTTGTTTGAACCTCATCATTCCAACACCAAGTTTCTTTAAACAATCACCCTTTCCCTCCAGGATTTTCAAGGACCTCTTTCACTAGTCTTTTGGTACAGCCAGACATCTCATTCCATATAGCATTAGTTTCTACTTCCAAATCATTTTCCCTTTCGTTATCAGTTTATCCATAAATATCAATAACTCTTGTCCTTTGGGCAATAAATCTTCTATTTCCTTCACTTCCATCTCTTTTTTTTAATGAATGGCTGAAAGATAACATAAATTTATTCAAATATAAGAAGGAGAAATACAAGGGACCGTAGCTCT